>QLSS01000033.1:1242413-1279923 GCA_024372645.1 Trichomalopsis sarcophagae | reverse complement strand
CTCTCTCTCTCTCTCTCTCTCTCTCTCTCTCTCTCTCTCTCTCTCTCTCTCTCAGTTCTCTCTCGATTCGTAAATTAATTTTCACCACTTCCGCCTATATGCTTGATACTATATTTCCACAGCTGCACAATACACGTCAATCTTCAAGACGGTCGCGGTTTTGCCTGCTATTGCTGCTGCCGACAATGCTGTACGCACTGCACTAATATTCTCTGCGCAAAAGTTTGCTCTGTATACTCTAATACCTCAGCTATATAGTCGACGTTCGCGGCTTGCGATGAAAAACGATGAATAATTGAAAGAAGTGGAATGAATTAGTGCGATTGTTATTGTTCGGCTTTGAGTAGGATAGAGTTTTTATTGAATCGAAATTTTTTATCAAGGCAGTCATTTGTTTAACGGATTCTTGTATAGTGTAATATTATAACTGAAGTCTTCATCTGTTAATAGCATCAGGCGCTTGTGTAAGCAATCGATGAAATTTTTACGATAATTTTTCAATCTTTATCTTTGATATTTAAAAAATACCAAAGATAAGGACTAATATTTCATCAGATACACTATTAAAAATTTAATAGCCTTGATACAAAAATAAGCAGTATTGACCAGTTATTGGCCAGTACTGTCCAGTCACTGCTCTATTTCGACGGAATCGACCAGTAACTGATGAATACTATACAAAATTTCTGCTAGGAAAAGCTTCTTCTCCCAACACGTAATTGAACCCCATTACGCGCAATTTGCGTGAAGTTTCTAGTCTCGTATTTTGGTGGAACTTGCGTCTTTTGGCTTATACTGAATTGGTAGTTGTGCAGCATCGCAGTCAGAGCTATCTTAACTTGCATCACGGCAAAGCGTTTACCTAAAAGGAAATATTTTTATTTTAAGCTTCATATTGCTATATTTTATATTATAATGCATGCTTGCATGTTATTTCGACTACAGAAAATAACGTACCAATGCAAATTCGTCCTCCATCTCCAAAAGGTATATTAACATACTTATTTCTTGCAGCTACCTTTTCTTTGGAAAAGCGCAAAGGATCGAACTTTTCGGGATCCGGGTAGTACTCGGGATTATTTTGTATACCTGAAAGCGGAATTATTATCCGCATACCTTTCTTAATCACGAAATCTGTGTTAGGAAGTGGATAATCTTCCTTTGCTATTCGATTCAAGGTAGCCCCAGATGGATACTTCCGTAGAGTTTCTGAAATCGGACAATTTGACATCAATAAAATATGAGTTAATATGTATAATATCTATTAAAACCTTTCTTTTATAATAAATTATTAAGACAATGACCTGAAAGTACCATATCGAGATACTCCATTTCTGCTATACTTTCGTAAGTAAGCCCAGTGGGGCTCCTTACGACTTCATCAATTTCTGCTTGCAATTTTTCCTGTACTTCCGGATTCTGCGCCAATTCATACAAACAAAAACTCGTAGTCGAAGAGGAGGTTTCGTAGCCTCCGAGGAAGAAAACAAATGCATTCGCTGCAGCTTCCTCTATTGTTAGTTTATCAAAATGTTCTAAAATCGTTCACATTAGTTAATTTTATTTTGTTTTCAATGTGTATGTTGGTCGAATGTTGATACATCAATTAAATTGCTACCTGAATTTTTTCCATTCGTTTGCAAGATTTGATTTTCATCTTCAACTTTTCCGGAATCAATTAGCTGCATAATAAGATCGAGAAAATCTTTCTTCTGGATTTTTTCTTTTCGACGATAGTTAACTGCTTCTTTGAAAATATTCAAAAAAAATTCTGACACATTTTCCTGGTATAATGGGACAGTCGCCCATGACATCATTTCTGGTGCGAACAACGCCACTAACAGGTTAAAGCTGCCAAAGCTAAGTGCCTTTACACCCTTCGTTCGGAATTCGCTCTTTGGATCATCAAGACTCTTGGAGTCAAGTCCATATACTATGGATGATATTACATCAGTCGTAAACCTAATATCCGAAAATATATTGATTAGTAATGAGTCAGTATTAAACAAATGCATTAAATACCATGTTTTACCTCGCTAGAATGTCATTGACGTCCACTGTATCTGTAGTTTTTAACTCTGCATCGCATGTCTTGATCATATGCCTGCTAATTTCAACTAAGAAGGGATACATTTGTCTCAACTTGCCAGATGTGAAAATAGGTGCAAACTTTACTCTCAGTCTCTTCCATTTTTCGCCGGGTAGCAGAAATAAATGACTGGACATTGGGTCAATCTTGCCATCGTAAAACCAACCGCGGTCGGGAAATAGATCAAAATCCTTGACGAGAATCAGTTTAATAAGTTCTGGATCATTGATACACAAGATTGGCTTATGAAAGACGTAAATACCACAAAAACGGTAGTGTTTAAATTTTTTATAAATCGAGTCAATAAAGCCCCCTGTAACCAAAATGAAAATCCATCGTTAAGCACATGTTTATGACAGTTTTTCTTAAGAATCGATATGGCTATAATGCGCGCTCACGCTTACCATAATGAATTTTTCCTCTCAGGAAGTCGAGAGAAACGTTCCCAAGAGGTATAGATGGCGTTTCATTGGGAACCTTATATCTATTCCAATAATTATAGAGATAGTATTTCAAATAAGCGTATACAACAGCGAATACAGCAGTGATCCAAAAATGTTGTGAATATGTAAACTCAAGCATATTGCTTCTGTGAATTACAGGACACTAATGCCATATAAAAAGCAGGAAATAAATGATCTGCACACTTTGAAGTTTAGACTATGATTGTGGTAGATGTTGCTTTCCAGGCGCCTTTATCTGCAAAAATATTGAGCATTTGTAGTTACTGCGTATCATTTTCTTACAGATAACACTCATTTAAGCAGACATCAATAACTGATATGCGAATGCAGCTTTTTTTTATGCTGTACTTCAAGCGTAACTGACAGAAGATACATATAATAACTTTAAGAAATATCAGTTGGTTCTGAATGACTATAAAGAGTTTTCGTTTTGAAAGATATTAGTTGATTACGGAAAAGCCAGCAGTGCAGCTCTTAACGTTATTATTGATTAGAACAGTAATTTCTTAGTTTTCTATGTCACGATTATGTGGTGAATATACCATAAAAACTTACTATTATGATGAAAAGCTTTTAGTAAATGACGCATTAAAGATAAGTCCCCCTCTTATAGCAATCTGATATATTTTTTTTTTATACAAATACGATGATTATTTAATTATCTATGAATCGCGAATATTCGTGTCATAAAAATAGATAGAACACATTATTCGAAGTTGCTTACTTGGAAATATTTCTTAGGGTTTTTTAAGCACTGAAATCTTGAAAATTAAAAAAGTAGATTATCTTGGCTAAACTTCTTATTCACTTAAAAAATCGACATTGATATCATAAGATAAACAAGCTTGTCGTATTAACGATGACTTGTAGCTTCGCACTGAAGATGTGAAAAAGAATTTTTGCATCCTCCTAGAAGAAGCTTTATGTTAGTAAAGTTTTCAGTTTCGCTAAAACTTCATAGTAATAACGTATTTGGAGGTGTTTATAGTTCGAATCATACGTTTTTAGAAAATGTCCGTGATGATGGTTGTGTACGTAGCGTGCGTGTGTGTGTGAAGCACACCGTCGTAATTCTAGAACTTCGTGACCGATTGTGTATAAGCATTTCGTTACTAGCACTGGATCCTAGAACAGTAGTTATATAAACGAAAATCGTGGTGATAATTGAAAAATCCCTGAGAATTCGTTGGTACGTGATTTCTCAAAGGAAGTTATCATTTCTATAAGTACATTATAAATAAAATTAAAAAAAAAAGATCAAACAGTTTGTAAGCACTTACTTTAAATTCAAGATCGCCAATTAGTGGTTCTGCATAAGGGATTCCTCTAAACGCAATGTAATCGTACCCATTAATATTGTGGACTTATATGCCACGTATGTGACCGTTCGTGATTTGTACTATTGGCATCGACATATTCAATATCTCTGGTATGAGTAACTGCAATTACAACAATTGCAAAACGCAAATTACAAACTTCTTCTATCTGGTAAAAGTGTGATTTAATATTGCGTGAGGATTGCAAATATGCGAAATTAGATGAAATCAATGCATCGGTTTAGTCGATGCATTTGATTTGAATAATTTAAAGTTCATTGCATTGAAGATATCCGGTATAGCACTATAATTCAGTGCTTGATATGTTTTTTATTGATACATTTAGTTAAAACAAAAACTCTACAAGAATTTGTTCAATATAGTTTTTTAATAGCATTATTAATTTAAAGTTCCTTGAATAATATATATTTTAAATAATAATTTATAATAACTAATCGATATCGATTTTTCAAAAAATCAAATCTAATTATTTAATATTTTGTTACTTTATCTAACGTTTGAAATAGGTATCCCTTGGACGTCTAAAACTGAATTTTAAATTTCTCGTCAAGAAAATTAGGCGCGCGAAACACGTGCTGAATTGAGCTAGTTATTTAAAACCAGAATTATATACGTGTAATCATATCCATAGGGTAAGATATACGTTGACAAGCACAGTATTTTTAAAACATATGCATTTTATCAAACCCGAAAAACAACATATGACCCAGTATTGAATAAAGTGTGTACCGTACATTGTCAGTTTTTGTATTACGTATTTCTAAATTTATTCCCTGCAATACAAGAAACATATCTTTGAATTTTTAAACAATGTTTTAAAATTTTTTTAACATGATATGCTTATTAGTTAATGAAATATGAAGATGAATTATATTTTTATTCTTTGTACTATTATTAATTCCGAGTTAAATAGAGCTCAGCTCTTAGTGGAAGACGATTGGATGGATAAAAATCGTTTCTCTAAGTTTTCCACTGTCTCCATTGCTATAAACTTGTTGATGTTTAAACAACGAAGATTTGTCCCATCATCGATCGGGGGCCACTCTTCTGTCAGGAGAGTTGTTTTTTCAGGTATTGGTTTACTAAAAAATGCAGCAAATAAGTACAGTGTTACAGCATTGTACATATTTTAGATTTGAATTGAACAATTGATTATTCTTACCCATATGTAGCAAAATTCGTCCACATTTCTGTCATTCGTTCCATTACTCTGTAACCTGGAGTTCCTCGTTTTAGAGAACCTAAGCCTAACGGTATCCGTAGCTTCACGAAAAACAGATATTCTACTTCGTCAAAGTGACAAGCACCTGAAACATTGCAATTAAATTTATAGACTAATATTTTTATTCTTTGGTATATTTCATATATTAGTCATCATAAAGTTATAAGTTATCTTTATGAAAAATCTAGGAACTTTAAAACACATAATGCATATAAATTACCAGTTATAGGATTTAAAAGCATTGCCTTTGTCAACGAAACTTGTCCCGAATAAGAGAATTTGTAATAGTAGGTTGGCGTTTTGCTCTTTTCAGCTTGAATTTTTAAAACTCGATGAACTGATTCTACAAAGTATAAATCGCTACACATGTCAGCATATATACCACTGGTGTCCAGAGTTATGGCCTTGTCTCCGAAATATTCTTTTCTTAGATCTTTGGGAGTTAAATTATAATGCTTTAACGTGTCTAGCGTACGTGGAAAGATAGTTTTTTCGAAGTTTTCTTGGATGTATTGATATTTTTCTTTTCGTAACGCTGTAAAAGTTTTATCATCTATTTAAAAAAAGTGAAACCGTTCTTATCGTTGCATTTTTAATACCTAGTAACGCAAGGATTCCTTCACGATTATTGTGCCCGATCAAGTAAGGTATGTGAACACCTTTCAAAGCTTCGATCTCTGGTGCAACCGGCATGTAAGGATCTGATGATTTGTCGTCTATATCTGGGCCAAATGAAAATCTATTTCCAACGTTATCCTGAAATGAAAAGATTAGTCAATGTTAGAGTAATTATTAAAAATAACCAAATGTTTTTTAACCATAAATTATTCTTACGCTAGCTCGTCTAACTTCTTCTTGGGCTTTGACTAATTCATCGCTACCAATTGATCTTAAAAATGTCACAGCTTCTTTTGGATCAGTTGTTTTGTTACCTAATGCTCGACATAATGCATAGACATATGTTTTTGGATTCTTCACTCTTGCCCAATTGTGAAAAGATGTACCACTTTGACTAATTGCTTTATGAAATAGACCTAAAATAAAAGATACGTTTAAGAAGTTACAATAAAGGGGCGTGGTAGCGCCGTGATGGAGAGTATAAGTATTCAAGTAGAAGGAGAGGTCGGAGAACAGCTTATACTTTGAAATTACGTTCTTTAACATCGAGTGAATTTTCTACTTAAATGCTTAAAAATCATAAATATCGCAAGAACCTGCTTTTGTTAGTAGCAATTTAAAAACTATTTACCTAACTTTTCTAGTAAGAAACGATATAAGGGTTACTTTATCTTATCAACTCGGTCATATATCATTTCATTGTAAAAAGAATAGCATACTTAGAAATTTTCATCAAGAGTAGCATAATTCAGTTGACGCACGCGAGACTTGCATAATTTAAAATTTGCCGCGAAGATCAGCGTACCTTGCCCGTTTTTAGCAAAAATGGTTTTTATCAAAATAACTTATTCTTAATATACCTTTATTTGCATGAAATAAGCATAAATAGTGTACTGAAACTGCCCCTGAACTTTCACCGAAAATCGTAACATTATTAGGATCTCCACCAAAAACTTCAATATTTTGCTGAACCCATTTCAAGGCCAAGAGTTGGTCTTTTAGCCCTTGGTTGCCAGGAGCAACTTCGTCTTCCAAGTTTAGAAAACCTTAAAATAAAATCGTCGTATTGTTTAAATGATTAGTATAAAAAATATATTTAATATTTATGTATACTTTTCTCAATTACTACAAAATATGTAATGTACTTACCGAATACTCCAAGTCTATAATTGAAGGTAACAAGGACTATATCTTTTCTTAGCAGATAATCAGGCCCAAAATGCATGTCATTGCCAGACCCATACAAAAATGCTCCTCCATGTATCCATACCATGACTGGTTTTTTCTTTTCAACATTTTTGAGTGATTTTGTGTAAACGTTAATGAAAAGACAGTTGTCGTTTCCACCAAAATTGCGTAATGTTAAATCAAATTGTGCACATATATCTCCGTACTTTGTAGCATCTTTTATGCCAGTCCAATTTTTTACTGGGACTGGATCCTAGAATGATTATGAAATAAATTATATATTAAAATTATATAGTAAAAATGAAACAAACTGCTGCTAATTATTTGGCATGTTGATTCCTAAAATGCTAATTCATCCACACTTACAAGTAATATTTATGAATTACAAAAAAAAATTGTAACTGTAGTATTCTTACAGACTTATGTAACTCAAAATTTGTCTGTTATCTAATAAGTCCTATGCGACTTTAACTGAATATACATTTAGCAATAACACTTTATTAATTTCAACTATTGTGATACAGCATATATGTTGGAACGCCCTGCCTCATAATATCAAAAACTAGTAAACACTGTACGCTTATAAACATGTTTTGGCCTTCCTTTGAAACTGATTTGTACAATTTATTGTATTTTGTACTTTATGCACGTGTAGTAAGTCAATGTTGCATTCAGTAAGATGATTTACATAATGCCCCATGATTGGATATAATTGCGTACAACGATTCATTTTATAAATATATTTATGTTATAAAAAACTCTTTGTCTGTAAATAATGATAAGAATAAAAATAACCTGGTATAAATGTGTGATTTGATACAAAACGAAAAGATAAATCTTACAATCATTTTAGCAATAAAAAAAAATATTAACTTGAATACCTAAACTCAATTGGTGTCATATGCTGGAAAATGACACATTCAAGATGTATAGGAATTCTTTTCAGGACACAAAAAAGTATTTAAACAAATAGTTGGTTGCATTAAAAAAGTACTCGGATGGATTAGCATCAACTAGATTTTGAGTTAATCTTACCGAGAACTTAATAAATAAATAACTAAGAAAGTATGATAACTTAAAAATAAATCTTTTATATAGCACAGTGCTAATGAGAATCGCTGTACGTTATAAAGGACTACTTGAGTCACTCGTTTCGTAATTACTGTAATGATGTACACATTTTATAAATTATCAAAGTAGAATTTATTTATACTATAATTAAATATGTGTAAATCACAATATCAATCGCGCCTAGGTATTATTGTCAAATTAAAATAATTTCACACATGGATGTGATAAAACAATTTGTAAGCACTTACTTTAAATCTGAGATCGTCAACCGGTGGTTCTGCATAAGGGATCCCTCTAAACGCAATGTAATCGTATCCCTCAATACTGCGCTTTACTATACCACGTATTTGGCCGTTCGCAATTTCAACGATTGGCTCCGACATGTCGAGTAGCTTTGCCACGAGTAACTACGAGAAATTACAAAGCTCGCATATGTTTCAAGAGTGTATACCAATAGCACGAGGGGATTTCAAATATGTAAATTTAAGTGGAATGAATTCAGTATACTTTATTGATGAATTCTATACGTCATTGGATGCGTTTAACTACTCGGTTCAATAACACATCACCAATTTTAAAGTCGAATTATTGAAATGAAAGCTAGACCAGCTATCCTAGCAATGTTATGAGCTGCCTTTATTTCATCTTAAAATCATTTTAAGAGGGCCTAACAACCTTAAATTATAAAGAAAGAAAAATACATTTTTTATTTTTATAAATATTTAAATTATTGGAGAAAAGAGTTTAACTATCAATATATGTATATATTCAGATATAATGTAAAAATATAATAAAACGATAAGAATATATCGTCGCTCCGTACGAAGACTAGCACAGTTCAAATTTTCAAACGAAAACTAGCACAACTCAGTATTTCCCGCGAAGACTAGCACAACTGGCGACTTTTATTACTTAAAATGTGAGTATTTTACGTTTTTATTGGATTATTGGGTTAGTTAAGTTCATGAAAACCTTGGACAAAGATAAACAAACCTCAAAGTTTTGAGAAGTTTCGAAAATTTCTAAAAAAAGTGAACAATTTAAATAAATGCTTTTAAAAAATAATTGCATTTGTAAAAACAATATTAAATTCGGTAAAAAGTTGTAAATTATGAACATATAAAAATGTTCATTAGGGACATTTTTGCAAAAATTGGGAAATTTTTATAGAAAATCGTTGTTGAAAGTTTGAGTTCTGCTATTTTTCGCGGCAAATGAGCGAGTTGTGCTAGTATTCGAGGTAAATTTTGAGTTATACTAGTTTAGCCTGCGTAAAATGAGTTGTGCTACCGATGACGGGAAATTTGAACAGAGCTACTCTTCGTAGGGAGCGACGATATACGATAGAAATTGCGTTCATAAAAACTACTTTTTTGTATTCGGGGTTCTAATCGTCACTAGATAATGAATTATTCACCGTTTGTTCATCTTTATTCAGACGAGTACATCCGTTTCCGGGAAAAATGTTTGGCTGTATATTACAAATCATTTAAATGAATTTCTAAGTTTAGTTTTTTAATCAATAAAATCATGCATACATTTACTAAATAAATGTCAAGTTGCGCTGCTCGTGACATAATATAATAATAAGAATAAGCTTTTAAAAGCTTTAGGAATAATTACTTTGATTTTTAATGTAACCATAAAGTGGTACACAACATATGTTTACAATACGTTTGTAAAAGCATATTTTCCAAGATTTTAATAAACAAAGTTAATACACGTCGCAACATTATTGCGTGTATGTCTCCACTCTGCAGCTTATTTTTTAGCGTTTTTCCCAAACGGAAAACGTCGATCCATATTTAGCATAGTTTCCATGCGCAACTCGTCACCAATATTTAAATAACGAAATACTGTATCATTTATTACTGGCTGCCAGTACAAAGGTATTATCTTGGAAGTCATTGGTGTTGGTCTCCTAAAAAATTAAAAAGGTAATTTTCTTCTCTGTATGATTCATAAAAATGTCAATCATACCCAGTTTTGGCAAAATCCGTCCACATTGTTGTCATTTGTTCTATTAGCCTATAATTAATGCTGCCTTTCTTTATAGGATTGATTGAAAGCCCTTCCAATATACGTATGCTAAAAAGATGAAATAATTCTTCTCCGTGACAAGCACCTAAAATAATATTTCGTGACAATCAGAAGCGAGTATTCATTTTTAAAAACTCTTCACTATAAATTCAACATCACCTTTTACTTGAGCGTTCATTTTTGTCTTAATAAACGAAAAACCTTTGTCATACGTGAAATAGTAAAGGTACGTTGAAGCAGAACTTCTGTCGACTTGTGTTCGAATGACTCTGTGAATTCCATCCACAAAATGCATATCTCCCCATAGATCGGCAAATCTTTGATGATTTATTTCCGATATATCTTCGCCGTTAAAGTAAAGCCGCTTTAAATCATCCGGAGTTAAATTATTTTTATGAAGAGTTTCGAATATTCTAGGGTGCAAGTAAGTATCAAAATCTTCGTTCACCTTTTCATATCCTTCTTGTTTCAAATCTGTAATTTATGATTTATTGAATATTGAATACAATTATAATAACTCTTATATTTGAATAAAATAATTTAATAACAAAAACTCTTCACAGGATTACCCGATAAAAAAAAGATCCCTTCTCCACTGTTATAACCTAGCATGTAGGGCACATGAATTCCCTCTTCAGCTGCTACTTGGGGAGGAATTGGCATAAATGGTTTTGGGGATTTGTAATCAGTGCCTGGACCAAAAGGGAAAATGAAACGTATTTTATCCTGAAACAAATTTTTAAATGGCTTCTTTATACTTGGTACTAGTTTAATGATACAAAAGTTTTATTCCGACGTTATCACTTCAAACAAATTTGTATCCATGTGAATAATGAGGTATACGTTCAATACTCACTTCTAAAGTTCTTATCTTTTCTTGCGCATCAATCAATGTTAAGCAGTTAATTTTTCGCAAGAAATGTACGATTGCTCGAGAATCTGTTAAATCCCTTCCAAGATTCGAGCATATTTGATGGGCATATTTTTTTGGATTCGGTGGCATTGATGCCCACGTGTTGAGAGCTACACCGCTCTGAGAAATAGCTTTATGAAAAAGTCCTGAAATAGACAATTATAATAATTAATATTGCTTGTAATTTCAACGTATATTGTGTTTTCTCTTGAGTTTCAAATTTTTTATGATATTCACCCCTCGCTAAAGGCGATAACGCTAAATAATGTACACAAGCTCCTCCGGCACTTTCTCCAAAAATTGTCACATTGTCGGGATCCCCACCAAAATTTTGAATGTTATGTTTTACCCAAATAAGAGCCATGACTTGATCTTTCAAACCTTGGTTTCCTGGTGAAATTTCGTCTTCCAAATTCAAAAATCCTGATCGTATTGCATTGAGTGTTAGTTTATTAGTTAGACAATTTTCTTATTTAATCTCATAATAATACATTACGATACGAGTGGCATAATATGTACTTTACGACGCATGGCACGTGTCCTACATTATTTTATACCACTGACTGGTATAGGAGAAGGTGGGGCAGTAGTGGCACCCCAACTTTATTTCAATTTTTAGCCTTTAATTTGGAGTTATTGATAATGACAATAAGTGAACTCGATAGACAATGACACCATAAATCGAAATCGGTCGATGAAAAAAGTGAAATCAAGCTGTAGTTTTTTATAAATATGAAAACTCAAAAATGTTCTGCATGCCCCGCGATGTGGGACACGGGTGGCACAGATGGGGGCACGTAGAGTACGGGTTCTGTCATGTTCTGTCTTACCGGCCGTGCACGCAGGTGCCACGCATGCCCTATTTTTAATGTTTTTCCGATTGTTAATACACAATTATTAAGCGCCGCAAGACAAAAAATCAAGCAAGGCCTAAAATTGGAAATATAAACTATCAAATAAACTTTATTCCAAACGGATTCTACGGATCTATTATTTCAGCCACAAATTTCTAGCTCGTTTAATTAATTAGTCGGACTTTCTTTTTCGACAATATTTCAGAGATAAAAACTATTTGTTTTAAAATCTCGATTAATCATTTAATTATCGAGGTGCCAAACCAACCTGCCTGCCATGCATGCCCCGCTCTCCCCTACATCCGCTATATGTACCTAGTATGCCAACTCTGTAGTTAATCGTCACTAAAAGAATATCATTCCTCAATAGATAATCAGGACCAAAAAACAAGTCGTTGCCACAGCCATGTAAAAATCCACCTCCGTGTATCCAGAACATAACGGGCTTACGAGCATTTTGATCGATCGTCGTGGTATAAACATTTAAATATAGACAGTCATCCGATCCTGACACTGTCTGTGTCACAAGATCGCATTGGGCACAGATTGGTCCAAATTCTGTTGCGTCTCGTAAGCCAGCCCATGATTCAACTGGTCTTGGATCCTGAAAATGCATTGTAAATTATTAGCATAGAAATATTTGAAAAATATGTAATGTTGTCTATTTTATAATCTTTCTTCTGCTTAATGAAAACTGTGTAAAAATTTATGTTTGACCGTGATTAGCATTTTACTTAAAAAAAATAGACATTCAAATATTTTCTTGACTCTATATTTCGAGGTACTTACTCGAAATCTCAGCTCACCGACAGGCGGTCTGGCATAGGGTATACCCTTAAACGAATAGTACTCATATCCCTCTGGGCTGCGTTTAAACGAACCGCACAACTTGCCGTTTCGAATTTTTACGATAGGTTCTCTCATATCGAGCGCGCAAAAGGAACTGAGCTAAACCATAGGGACGAAACTTCAACGGCGACATTGAATCGTGCCCTCTGCTGAGAAATTCACATGTCGTCAGGTGACTGTTTACCTTCCGCTTTGGAGGGGGACTTGATGACACGCGATTTCCGCGTTGATACATTGTTGATAAAGCCCTTTTAGCATGGCGATTCATTCTATAATGATTGGTGTAGCTCGCAATAAGTATAGGCTGGATGGATCGATATGTTGTACACATTTGGAGATTAATAATGTAGGAAGCTAGTTTCCGTTCAAGGGAGAATGAAAATTGGTAAATCATTCAATCAAATTTTCAATGAATGGATGTAATTTAGATTTGGGAAAAGAGAAGCATTTAAGAAATCGTTCTCTGTAAATAAATAAATTGCGACTTTTTGGTTTCATTTAGATTTCAGAACAATATTATGAAACATAATTTTACCTATTTAAATCATGCACATAATGATAAAACTTACAATAATAAATAGTTAATAACGATTCGGTCCTCTATTACTTTTTCAGATCGAAATACACTTACTCCACGACCAATTAGAACAAGGAGTGCATCGCCCCGAACATATCCTACTTTTAACAGGAGCCTTTTGAGTACAACCACAAGACTAAATGGACGTTTGCAGCTACAATGCGATATTCGTGGCTCTCCAAGTCCAAGTACAACTTGGTTCAGGTGAGACTAAAATATTATCATTTTACATCAAATTCGTTTTTTAAATAACAAAATGAATAAAAGCTACACGAACATATCTTAAACGTATACCTTCCATATAACTACACACAGAACTCTAAAGTCAAAACTAATTATTATAAAATTTCGTTGCATTGAGATTAGCATCGATTTTAAATTATGAAGAATTAGAACAACATGTCATTACTTATACACGCATTACTTTGTTTAGAAACGGAACAAGAATCGAGCGCTCAGCTAGGATAAAGAGGTCCTTTGTCGGTGAGAGAGCTGTCCTTGAAATCGCGAGTGTTAAGGAAAGCGATGCAGGCGAATACATCTGCGAAGCGAAAAATCTTCTCGGAACAACCAGAAGCAGTTGCAAGGTTGGTTTATTTTATCAGCTGATTCATAGTTACAGACAATCAGCGCAAAGTAAAATCATGTATGATAAAAAGGAATAATAAAACTTTATTCTCAAAACAATGTCTTTCCAGGTGGTGGTGCTAGACGCCGAAGATCCATCGACAAAAGACCGCGAGCCTCCACGTTTTCTTCAATCAATGGCTGAGGAGTCGATCGTTATGGAAGGTCACTCGTATGAACTCCAAGCAAGGCTGGCTGGTACACCACTGTTCACGGTCCTCTGGCTGAAAGACGGCCATGAAGTTATCGACAGCGACTATTATCGTCACGTTGTTTACGAGGATGGTGGTGTCGCCCTCAGGTTCCTCAATATTCATCCACTTGACGCCGGCGAGTATACGTGCGTCGTGAGGAATGAACACGGTGAGGCGACTTGTCGTGGACTGTTCATTGTACAGGGTATGTATTAATAGCGTTTTATACATTGTAAAATTTTGAATCAGCTAGTGCTTACAATTTTTTCGTAAAATTCATTTTTTTATAGATTACAAGAGTGCATCATCGAATTCGATGCTAAGTTTTGTAAAGACACCGGTACCCGTTTTCGCGGAAAAGGGAGAATCGGCATGCTTCTGCGCGAGAATCCAGAGCGATCGTTCGGTCGACGTTGATTGGACGATTAATGGCAAGAGCGTGAGAGAAGACTATAGATGCAAGGTAATATTTTTTAAACTGAGCACTAAAATATAAGTATTTATAAAGTACTAATAATATTCAAAAAATTCCACGTTACAGATCGAGAGGGATGGCTCAACGAGTATTCTGAGAATACCATCGGTAAATCAACGTGACTGCGGTGAGATCCGTTGCATAGCCTCGATCACCCGTGGTCCCTCCATCAGTGCCAGCGCCCAGTTACGACTGAAACCTTCCAAACTTGTTAACTCCTTGGAGCCTCGATCTCGAAGCCTACCAAGATCTAAGGACGACTCAGTGCGAAAACCAAACGGCGTATCAACGCCAAACCTGCGCACCGACAACTCCACTGTCGACGCGAAGAAGCGAGCTTCGAGCTTTACGAGACTCAATCCCAAGACACGCGAGTCCTCTGCGGAAAGCATTTCATCTAAATCGCCGTCTGTCAGAAGGAAGATCGTAAATGGCCAGGCTAGTAGCAGGTCCAGTGAGAAGCTCAAAGAACCGGTGGTAAAAACTGGTCCGAAGTTGCCGATCTCGAGAAAACAAGCGAAGGAGTCACCAGTCAAAAAGTCAAATGTAGCTGTGAACATGGAGCCAGTGGAAATCACAATTGAGCCTATCGAGAAGGTGCAGCTGAATATCGAGCCAGTGGAGAGGGTGCACGTGCCGATCGACCCAGGCTTCGAGATCGACCAAAGCATCGTTGAAATCCTCGCTTTGGAGAACATCATTACACCGGTCAGTTCGGAGCCAGAAGTTCCTGACAAGCAGTTATCGAACTCTACGTCGCTGGTTAGGGAATCCAGTAAAGAGCGCGTCGTTTCTATCAAGAGAATCTCTAGCTTCAAGCGTCACCATCACCACAACAACAATAACAATAACGAAGATGATCACAGCGATAAAGAAACGACGAAGACACACGTGGACAAAAAGCCTCCACCTTCGCCTCGTTCTCAGACTCAATCGGAAGAGGAGATGATCATGACTACTAAACAACATAAAGAGATTTCAGATAATCATCGCGATGAGCCCGCACTAGTGCTCAGGCCACCTGACGACCTGATCACGTTACAAGGATCAACTGTTTTACTCGAGGCCGAGTATCAAGGCCACCCTGAACCGAGTGTCAAGTGGATGCGGGCGGTAAGTTACTTTGTTATATACTTAATAGGGAACAGACATGGTTTTGCTATATATACATATAAATACTTATATATAGTAGGGAATAGCATAAGAATACGTTATGTATCAATTTTTCGCTGATTTAGTAACTGCAGGCCCTAATATTATTAATTAAAAATTCATATCTTTGAGTAGTTTTTAAAATGGCAGCTCTCCAATATGGCGGCTCAAAGGACAAAAACCTAACCTAACGTACGGGCATTGGAGTTCATGAATTACAGTCATCATGAATCTATTTTGATTTTGAAGCATTATCTCTCAACTCTATTATGATTTTTGAGAAAACAATAAGGTTATGTTATGTATGAACATTTACATGTGTTTATACATCTATATATATTTTCATCCTTCGCGCAGCCATATTGATCATGTGAGCTCTCAATCGTTTAAACGTATCATTAGCAAACCAAATTTTCAAAACCATATTACTTAACAAATATTGCAGTAAAAATTGTAACTTTTGTACTTTTGTGTAAGATTTATTCTTAACTATATTTTAAAAAGCATGCCTGTTCCCTATTATACGACACGTTAATGGGAGTAATGCCAAATTTTTGTTTATTTGAGCTGCAGATTCAAACTAGTATTTTTTTTCCGATTACGGTAGCTTGAAAGTATTATTATTAGTATATTTATTTTTGAAATTTTAGAAAATAAGCTAAATAAATAAGTCATTGATTTTGAATAGAAAAATCCACTTAAAATACGATAATTATTATACTCATTTATTTCAATCACAAGAATTACATAATATTATTCAGTCGATGCCTTTTTCCCGTAAATTTCAACAACAAAGTCAATGTGACGATACCTCTCGCTCTCTAGTCTCAAAGTAACGTAAAGGTAGTCGACTCCACCTGCGATAACTTTTGCACTAGCTCCATGACCATTTTCGTGTTGGTCGAGAGCTTTGATTTGTGTGATCGTGGAGACGCCATCCCCAGTGAATGTCTTCGTGAATGTCACGACCTTTCCTATCCAACTAGCATCCTTTTTAATAAAACTGCGATTGAGAAGGTAGTCGCCTTCGACTCGTCTACCGATGACCAAGTCGTTATGTCTTGCCACTGTTGACTCTGATTGTGCACTGACCGCTAAGGTGGCGAAGATAGTGAAGAGAAGGATATGTTGTAATGCCATTTTTAATGTAAACTGTGAAAATCTGAAATGAGAGAATGACGTAGTGATTTTGAAAAAAATGGTGAATATCTAATAATGGTAAGTAATAACAAAAGTCGAATATAATCTTTTAACTTAATAGTTTATATATTAATTATTTACTCACCACTGCAAGACCTCAAACTTTTAATAACACTGTCAATGACTGCGTTATAGTGACTATCCGTTGAAAGATCAATGACTTACCATTTATAGTATCTTTGCCTCTGGCGCATTGAGA
The DNA here is from genome assembly GCA_024372645.1 of Trichomalopsis sarcophagae. Lineage (NCBI taxonomy): Eukaryota > Metazoa > Arthropoda > Insecta > Hymenoptera > Pteromalidae > Trichomalopsis > Trichomalopsis sarcophagae. Next base: position 1,262,854 of record QLSS01000033.1, on the reverse strand, counting down.
TACAAAATCAAAGTTTACTTCGTAGATAACTAAAACATGATTTTCTCATTAGAAGATTACTCTCAAGTATTTAAAAACATCAGACATCGGGCGATAATTCTTATAATGTGATTGAGGAGTGTTACTCAAAATCAAAGTAAGTCAATTTTCAAGCAATAGCATTTCTTTCGTGATAACGTAGATATAGTTCATTGTTGAAGTAATAACGAATTATTTAACAAAAATATATAATGTAATACGGTTTATTTTATTTGAAAAAATTAATCAAGAGTAATCTATTGCTGCCGTTCATGATTTTAATATTTTAACAATATATTCGTTAAACTTGTTTGTTATTTTTCTATAAAAAATTTGATTTAGCATCAATATAGCAATTATAATACGTATAAATTTCTTCTACGTATAAAAAAAGTAATAACCGAATGCTCTTAAGTTATTAATAAAGCGATTTGATTGGTTAAGAAACAAATATTGGGTCTGAACGCAGTTACGATTTTAAACTTGTAAACTCAAGAAAGTTGAGCGCGTGAAGCGCGTATTGGATTTAACTAGTATAATAAAAAATATTTCCATGGTCACTTGTGTACTTGGTATTAAAATGATTTTCTCGAATTTTTCTAACCTCTTGAAAGTTGTCATACCTTTTACGAACACTGATTAGCTTTTAGCTTTCCAATTGGTGCATGATGCATTTGGTACAAAAGAAACTTTTAGAAACTTAACACAAATCTTTGTACAATGTTATTGAATATTAACAATTTTTATTTTTACAGGTATATTGAGAAGAAAGGCTGAGCCTCTGAAACTTTGCACTATTAAAATAACAAATAACTAGTGGAGATGGATCAATTCTCACATACTCTATTTTAGCTATATCTTTTATAACAAGATTACGAAAACTTAAATTTTTTTATTATTTTAAGTCATAGTTTCTGAATATCTTTCTAATTCCAAAGAGTTTGATATGATAGATAATGCCACCAGATCTTTTGGTTTTGAACAACATCTGAACGAAAGATGAACCAATGCCACTTTTCATGATCTTAACGCTAGCACTACGATCATCCGTATGGTTGTCGATGGTGCGTATTTGCGTGAGTTTCAAATCATCAATATGTGTGATTAAATAGAGCTGTGCTAGCCTCAAAACAAACCATCAAAGGGGAACTGTGTTTATAAAGTTATCTCCAGGAATACTCTTAATATCCTAGTGATTAGGATGATGATAAAAGAAAGAATAAAAGAAAACTTGTTGGTTCCAACTCAACAAGTGTACGAACTAATACTTAACTAACGTTAACGAAACTAATACTGCGTTCGCTATGAAAAGATTCTTTTATACCTGCGTTACTTTTAATCTGCAAGATTTTCATTTTTAAAGTAGAGTGATTTGCTCCGGACTATTATGATGCTCTTAAATACTTTTTTGTAACACATGCACGATTTCTGCGTTTATTTGACCTAAAAAGCGAGCGTAAAGTGCCCTTTTATTGCCCGGCCTGGAAAAAGCACAAGTTTTTTTTTTCCCGATTTCTGAAAATTTAAAAAAATGAACATATGCTTATAAATATATATATATATATATATATATTTGTTTATATTTATATAATACTGAGAGAAGCCTTTTCAAAAAGGTCACCTTAATGCCGCTGGTAGCCATAAAAAACCATACATGCGTTACAAAAAATATGGTGTGCACCAAGGGCTAAGTGGGCTTTTTTACCTCGTGTGGTTGCAGTACTCGTCGTCTCGCTAACTTTATATATATATAAAGACTGTTGTTACTGCATCTGAAAAAAGTTGCATCAGTTCCACTCAATATGTCAAAAAACGCGAAAATCCATACTTGTGTTAAAAAAAATATGGTGTGCACCAAGGGCTAAGTGGGCTTTTTGTCCTCGTGTGGTTACAGTACTCGTCTGCGGCTCGTAACGCCCTCGCTTTCGGCTCGGGCTAATTCGCCTTGACTCGTATTGCAAACTCCACACTCGGCCTAGAAAAGCCCACTTTACGCCCTTGGTACACAATATACTATTAAATTTGAAATTTGGTTGACTCTATGAACTTCGTTACATTGAAGATGTAAATCATAAATTTTATTTTCCAGTTACTTTAATTGATCTATATACTAATATACTTGATTTGATAATTCGTAATAACGAACAATCATCCGATATTTGATTAATGAAACAGTAAATATGAGTTGAAAGAACAGAATAACAGATTGTCAACTGGAAGGATCATAAATAAAAAATGACGAGCAGTTTTATGAAATATTATGTAACAGGAACTCTGTAATGGTAATCAAAGATGGTGTGCTTTGTTGTGTAGAAAAGCACATAATTACTATGCATACCTATAACAAAAGGTGAAGGATAAATTCATTTTTTGATTTTAATATATTTTGCTAGTAACATAAGTAGTAGTACAAAATTTGTAAAATTAATACCAAAAAATGGTTAAGAGAAAATGCACCACTTTCCGTCGTATCAGTCATATCTTAATGATCTTAGTTAGCAGTAAGCCGGGCATCCATGTAGGGATGGTTACTCCTATTCAAGGGTTTTTTAAAAAAAGATTTTCTACCCACTAAAACGATGATCTCTTATTTCTGTAAAATCAAAAATCTTTCTAGTATAATATTTCAATGATTATTGTTGAAATTAATAAAATTTTTTAACACTTTTATGCGATTATGAATCAAATACCTTTGCATTTTTTTATAAAGGTATCAATTTTAAAATATAAAAGCAAGTAAAAATTACGGTTTTATGATCGATAGATTACATATTTATGAAAAACTCATATAAATCTAAGCTACAACGAAACTTTGCTTAATCGATATTCAATCAGGAATCTTATAAGTGATTTGAATACGTAGACGAACCAGTTTCTTTTTTTCCAGAGAACTGGCTTTTGCAATCTATAAACAAATTCATACGCGGTTTTCCTATAAGAAAATCCTTACGAATTTTGCTTTGGAAAATAATTGTTCAGAACCTACGGGAAAATAACAATGTTACTCGCGTTCATAAAGTATTTATCAATCCACCAACATGAGGTGTATCTCTAACTATGCCGAAGTTTCTCAATGCATGAAAAATTAGCTTAAAAAAAACTCGCAGATAAGAAATAACATTGATATAAAAGCAACACTTTTGCAATCGTGTCGTTAGTTCACTCGTCGCAACCGTTCAGTCCAGTTCAAATAATCGTTACACAAAAAGTAGTAAGTTTAAATTTGGTTTTGAATCATATTAACAAGTGTAAAAAGTTTTATTTGCAAAAAAAAAAACATATTTTATAGCACCTTAACCTAGCGCTAGTTTTAAAATATTGTTATTGCAACAATTTAGTTAAATAAATGTTCATTCGGATCATTTTGTTCCTCATTTTTCTGTTTCGATAAAAGCAATGCCAAATCACAAAGAAACTCTAACTTACGAACAAGTTTTCAAACACAGATTCAAAATGACATCCCAATATGTCTTCATTCTGGCCCTCTTCGCCACCTTGGCTGTAACTTTCGCCAGCAATGACTTGATCATCGGTGATCATGTCGCTGGTGATCGCCTTCTTCAGCTGGAACACATCGAGAAAGATGCCGCTTGGTGGGGCGAGAAAGGTTCGATTACAAGGACTTTTGAGGGTGACACGTTCGCTAAAATCACGATGGTCCGCGCCCTTGACAAGCACGATAACGGACACGGCGCCACAGCTGAGATCATCGCTGGTGGAGTTGGCCACTCTTACGTCACTATCAAGTTCGTCAGTGAAAGATTACGCGGCATCGACTTTATCGTCGAAATTTACGGAAAATAGAAGATGTCTGGAATTGCTTACAATTGTTAGTTGATAAGTGAAAGATCTGTATAACACGTGTACCGAGATGTGTGTCAAGATGTGTACACTGTTAGTAAATAACTAAATGTTAATGTGATTGTAAACATCTTGCAATTTATTTCGTTCGAATACATAATTAACTTGATAGGTATTATAGCTTATGACAAATATTTTAACCTAAAATTACATTGCATTATCAAGTTTTCTACTATGTTTTGTATGCCTACTTCACATACTTTGGTGTATAAACGGTTACTGTAAATCAGGGTTCAGGTGATACATCTTAGCCTCTGGGACATATAAAATCAATAGCGAAATTCTGAATTGTAGCTTAATAAAATTATTATCCCGTGTATTCTATGTCCCAGAGGCTAAGATGCAGATATTTTAATAAAGCACATAATGTGTAATATTATGAAATTCTAAATCTAAATCAAAGATATTTCTGAATGGTTCAATTAAATACTATTAATTAATAAAATGTAGAAATAATTATAAATTGTTCTTGATATTTGTATTGCTTGATAGGTTATACTGTATAAAATGAAATTCTGATCCACACTGAAAAAGATAAACTTATAGCAGCTAATCTTTTACTTGTCGATTATATGCAGATGTTTCTTGAATAATAGCGAACAGCAAAAATCAGTTAAAAATAAAGTAGTATTACATCTGATCGGATTTAATACTTTTTTAAACTAAGATATTAAATTATTTTTGAATTAAAAAAAAAAATTGTGCATATAGTTACTCTAAATTTTGCGGAAATGGTGCTTCTTTAACAATACTATTACTATCAACTATTCCAAAAGTTATATTAATACTTTGGAAATAACTCTTCGAGAACGAACCGCGCAGAAACATGATAAATACTAATAAAATATCTAATATAAATGTCAAATTAAGCAATGGCATAAGTCGTGTTATCAATTAAGTAGTTAGATAAATTTCTAGTATCAGCTCTTTAACAGGTATTCCTATTTTTATCGATGTAACATACAGCGCTACGAATTGTATGAATCATTTAACTTTAAAATAAAGGAGTCCCGGAGATAAGAGATATCATTGATATAAAAGCAAGTCTTTAATAATCTAGCGTTAGTCGACTAAACGCAGGTGTTCGATACAGTTCGCTTTATATTTGTTAAACACGAAACGGTAAGTGAATTTCTGCACCTTGAACTTAAGTCATTTCAAAAAATTCTCTTCATTGAGATATTTCAGTTTACTGTTTTGAAAATCATCATTTGAAATTCTGTATAACAAAAAATTAAGTCGATCCCGTCACAACAAAACACGTTACCATCAAAATCTAAATCATCTGTCAATCCACAAAACTCATCACAAATTTTCCAACAGAAACGTAAAAATGGCATCTCAGCACTTCCTCGCCCTGGCTCTCTTCGTCACCCTGACCGTCACTCTTGCCGTCAGTCTTCCCAACGACGTGATCGCCGGTTCTCGCATCCCTGGCGATCGTCTCATCCAACGTGAGGAGGTCAAGAAAGACGCAAGTTGGGTAGGAATGAAGGTCACCATCACCAAGACCTTCGAGGGTGACAAGTACTCGAAAATCTCGCAGCTCCGTGCCCTTGACCAGCATAGCAACGGACACGGCGCCACCGCTAAGATCATTGCTGGAGGTGTTGGCTTCTCTTACGTCACCATCAAATTCGAGAGCGAGAGGTTCCGTGGCATTGACTTCGTCGTCGAGCTTTACGGAAAATAGAGACTGTCTACTATTGTGTGAACTGATAAGCAGCGATAGATCTACATGGGCTGTTGGTTAATGGTTGTGCGAGGGAGATTGTATTATAAAGATTCGTAATTTATTTTTTGAAATATGCAATAATAATTTATTTTATTATAAAATGCAGCGTTGTTGTTCTTCTTATTTTTACTACCAAAACTGTACAGTATGTTCGATTATGTTTGCATAGAGCATTACGATTAAAGCTTACTAGAGCAAATGATAAATATATTAAATTTCGAATCAGTCGTGATTCGAGTGTGTTTTAAGCGAATGACATCTTGAGACAAACGTTTTCCTGCAAAAAATTATGCATTCTCGAGAAATTCGCTTTCGCGAAATCTCTCGCATAAACTAAATAATATATTCCCATATGTCGACATGTATTTAGAGATAACAGTGTTGTCAGTGTAATCTGCACACGTAGTTTACCGACCACGTTGTTATCTTGTTTGCTAATATCATTTGTGTTTCTAAGAAGTAGGCTATCCAGACAATCGACGTGATTAAGCTAAAATACGTTTCCTTGGCACACAAGCCCCAATATCAAGCCAAACCCAACTCTCCGAGAAAATCGTAGGCATCGCTCCCAGAACTCTTCCTCTATCAGATCGACAAAAATATCCTCGCGAGCAGTGCTTCCCGAAGATCCTATCGATTCCTAAACTATATACCTCTCCTTCTCTGTCGCGCTGGAGCGATCAATTAAAATCGCGCCTTAAGTAATGAAAAGCGATAGGGGAAAAAAGCGAGCGTTGCGCAAGCCGCTTGAGTCTAGACCTCGTGCACTGCTGCTTCTGCTTCATGAAAGCGCCAGCTGTTCGACAGATAATACGGGCCACTGTGTGTATGTCCAGGCGACGTGTGTACTTGAAGATGTTGTACATTGTCGCAGAGCTGAAGTATCGAGGCTAACGAAACGCGAGAAATATGTGGAGCGAAAAAACTGGTCGAGAAAGATGATTATTGATGTTGAGATATTTCTAATTTATTTTTATTGCGAAGGTCACTTTTGTGCCTTACATGAAAAATTTGTGCATTAAACGTCGGGTACTTCCCCTTATGTCAAAGACTGTTTATATATAATTATCGTACATCGACGTACAGTTATACTTTATCAGCTTGCAATGTTTTGCACGATTCCATAGCAAATATTTTTTTTACGTGCGTCATCTAAGCATCCTCTCTTAAAAAAGTGATGGGCTTTTGTTGTAAAGTATTTAATTGAGAATCGGTCGACTGGTACAAGAATTAAGGAATTCGAATCAGAAATATGGTTTTTATTATATATAATTTACAAACGCTTCAAACTGTTGACGCTAAACAGGCAGCAAAATTTAAATGTTAATTATGACACGATCCTCTCTTTAAAAAGTGATGGGCTTTGTTGTGAAGCATTTAATTGAGAATCGGTAGCCTGGTACAACAATTAAGGAACGCGAATCAGAAATACGGATTTTATTATATAACCTACAAACGCTTCAAATTGTTGGCGCTAAGCAGGCAGCAAAATTTAAATGTTAATTTTTACATGATAAGGAGTGCAGGAAGCGCACTTAAATTTCCTAGTACATTAAAATAATGATTTTTTTCTTTGTGTTGGGAAACAAAATTTGTTGTAATTATCACAAACCTAAGGTTTTAATTTAGGATAATTTTGACGTGTAAGAAGCTTTAATGTTTAAGAGCCTTTTTTAGCGCCTTTGTGTTTTGACGAAATGATACTTACAGATATAAGTCTTTAAGTCAATTATTCTGAATAACCGAATTTATTACTGCCAGAAGAACGTGTAATTGGCGCACTTAACTCGTTAATTGAAAGAGGAATCAAGTATTATTGTTCGTGGGGAGAAAGATTAGTGCTTTCTAAGAAAGTTTGACAGCATTGTTGCGTTTAATTGATAAAACGTTTATTTGGCTAGGTGTATCATGTTTTTGAAATATCTTTGAAACTATAATGTGATGGATTGATCTGAAAATTCTACTGTAGCAACTACGACTAGTGGTATATAATTAAATGAATTAACAAATACAAAATTTCGGGTCAATTTTTTGTTCCTTCGGTATTGAATATCAAAATTCTCTCTATTAAAAATTGTTTCTTTTATTCAAACGGTACCGATATATTTATTCATGACATCATCAATAAGATAAATCTAGAATTGTGTTATAATCTACAAGAATTAAAATTTCGATACAATGAACCAGCCGAATAACCGAAAAAAAAAAAATTCACATTGATAACGCACTTTCTTATGAACACAATCGGTAACCTTGAAACCTCCGATACTCCAAAAAGGCAAAAACCCATTGTCACTCAACCTCACATACTGATAACATATGCCAAATGACTCACGTTTACACCCTGACCCATCCTCCCTAAAAAATCATCATCTTCAGAATTCCCCCATGACTCACCAACCTGACCCACATACAATATACTTCTTTATCCAAAAACCGGATCCCTGCGTCAGTACCAATTTCCACATAACTGCACACGTGCGTGCATTCCAAAAGACAGCGCGGAGATGATACACATCGTGAAGCTCTCGCTCAGTTCGATCTCTCGCGTTGCGACGCGGGCGTATATAGCTATATACACACGTTTTATACACGCGTGGATACATGTGTGTGTGTATGGCTCAAGCTACGAGTCGTCGCTAGGCTCTTAGTTCCTCGGCGTCTCTCGCAGCGCACGCGCGCCTCGCTTCTTCGTTCCGCGGACGTTCAACTTCAAATAAAGCGCTGTTCGCGTATTATTATATATACGTGTCTACGTACTCCTGTGCGTTTGATCAGTGACGTTGTGTGTACGTGTGAATTGTCGAGCGTCGACTGTGACTGTTGATCAGGAAGTAGCTGGAGATATTCTGTGTATGTAGCAGCGTCATTGTTGTTGTATCTGTGTAGAAAGATTGGAGGGAATAGGCGAGAGATGCTGTTAGGGAAGGGAATGTTTTTTGTGAGGTGTCGTGGCTGTTTGTTTTGGTGACATTTTGTTGGAAGTAGGATTTGAAGGTACTTGGTTTTTAAACTTTTGGAGTTTTAAGTCGATAGTAGAGTGTTATTAAACGGATGACATAATCTCTTAGCAATTTCAAACGTCAAGAGAAGATGCGTTCAAAGAAAGACCAGTATCTAAGTTGAGAAATATATTTGCGGTATTAATGAACAATTCATAAAAAGCGAGAGTGGGATTGCATGAGTAGACTAAACGAGCTTGATTTGCGATATAATTAAAGCTGCGTCTTAAAGCAATTAAGCCGTACAAAAATCGAATGAACGAACAATGCGCGTTTAACGGCCTTATTCAACAAAAACGGTCATGTCTATGCAAGACATTCTTTTTCTTCTATTAAACCGCACGGTTTATGGGCATTAAAAAGAAATTACGGAACTGACGACTGTCATCAACGATAGATGATACCGACTGGCTTTCGAAATTAGATTATAACGATTGTTGTGAAATGTAAAAAGTGAAAACGCATTCAAAATGCATGTACACTAATTTGCTATTATTAACTAGATGCCTATCGTTATCTCGAAAACAATAATGCTCAACGATAGCGCGCTAATTTTGTCGATTTCTATACCTTTCAAATTCTGAAACAATACACAGTTTCTTCCCGTATACAAGAAATCAGTACAGCCTTGACTTCTTCACTTCGTCACGTCCTCTCACGAAATTTAAGACAGAGAGATAAGAATAATCGCGCGTGCACTGACCCAAAAACACCGGCCGAAATTAGATTAAAATGTAAATCAGCCTACTCGAAACTTTCCTCCGGAGTATCGCTGCAACAGGTATCCCACATACATTCTCTCTCACAAACCGGCAACAAAATATATTCCCGATTCTCTTTCGTCGAGATAAAACCAGGCGATATCATACACCAAGCGAAGCCAAGCGTACTGCGTCGATTGACAGAACAGCACGTGGTCGATGGTACCGTTATCGTCGTCTCCGCACTGCTGGAAATCGATGCCTCGGCTGCGGTATGAATCATGCGCTCTCGCGAAAACGTCATTATGGAATAGGTGTAGCGTGTCATCGGTACGGCCTTCGCGTCGATTTCCGCTTTTCCGCGGTCGTTATTCTTCGCTGGTGTGCATCCAGGCGGAGGTATCGATGTGTTCCTTTAGAGGAGCGTATAAACGTGGGTGAGTTATAGCGGCTTTTATTGTTATGTTGTGGCGCGGCATGTTGTTGTAAGGTTGCGCAATTCATTAGGGAGATAACGGATTTCAAGCGCGAATCTTGACGAGGTTTGCGTGAATGGATGCGTGGATTTGTTTTGTTTAAGAATTGTGTTTTTTTATAAGGACTTAGTTATTGGCATATGTGGCTGAACTATGGATTTGCAAGAACGTGAACAAAATCAATTTGTTTAGAATAATGATTAAGATTGCTGAGTGAAATGAAACAGCATTATCTGGTGTTGATTTATTTGATATGTTCGCTTTTAGTGATTTCACGAATAATTTGTGCACTTTTTAGCATTGTAATTTAAAAAAATACTTTACACTATAAATTCGTTATATTAAATTTAATAAAAAGAATTAATTATCATACTGCGCATTTATTTCTCAAAGGCTTACTTGCACAAATTTAAATATCAATCAATTATTTTAATTTAATAATTTGAATTGAATGGCAACCGAATTGAAATTTAATTGTTATTCAGTTTAATATTATTCATGACAATTTTGGTGCTGTATCATTCATGTCATGAACGAAATTTCTTTTTTGGACCGTGAGCGTGCAGATCAATGCGAAAGTATTTCTTGTATATTTTCATATAATTACCTATCTAATTGTTAAGATTAGTATTAAAAATTATCGTGAAAATATGAAACAAACTAAACTAAACTTTGCCATCGATGAAGAAAAAGGACTTTTTTATTTCACCACCTTTAAGATTTATGTCACTCAGCTGATTAAATATTGATTGGCGGTGCACGCTGTATAGGAATAATTAGCTATAAAATTGCAACAGAACATCCTTACAAGGTCCAACGTTTAACCCTGATGCATTCTTCATGCCCATGACTAGTAGCATTTTTTCGAGCTTTGATTCATTATTATGATATGCATTCAAATAAATACATCTTTTTATCAATTTTGCACGACTTTCCGTCAATTTTAAATCGATAACCTACACTTCAATCCAGCAAAACCCACACCAACTTCATTCCACAGTTACAAAGCCCTCCTTTAAAAACACGAATCCCAGTTGAGCGAGTAAGTAGGCCGACGAAGAAGAGATCCGAATGAATCCAAGATTCCAAAACGACCTTGCCACTTAAGCAGCGGTGCAGCTTCTACTAGAGCAAAAGGTCCGCGGCGTCAAAGCGCGAATCGCCGCCGTCCCGCTACACGCGACTTGAACTCGCAGCGCAGCCGACACTCGATCTGACGAAACAAGGCGCGGTGTTGAATTACCGAGGCGAACAGGGGCTGCCATGCAGCGCGCGAACTTAAACGAGCCGAGACTAAGGCGCCGTTTTGCAGCTTCATTTTTGCAATTTCGGTATTTAGACGTTTTCGATCGAGAATGTTATATCGATTTTTAGTTAGACAAGGTTGGATGGTTGATATTCAGATAAATAGTACAAGCACAGAAATAATGAATTTTGATGATAATAGAAGATATTATGATCGTGATGATGAATTTTATTAATGCTTGCAGGGTAGAGAGTTAGCAGCCGATGAGAGGACGCACATCGATAGCGCGGAAGGGGTCTCGAGATTAAGGCTCGACGGGATCACTGCTGACCAAGCCGGCAAGTATGCTGTGTCGGTGGAGAACGCCCTCGGTAGCGATTGTCGATTTGCCAGTGTCGCCGTTGAAGGTAACTAGCACATAAATATGATTATAAATTAGTGCAGCAGCTTAGTCGCGAGAAAGACGCGATCAAAACTTGACGCCGCGCGTCGAGTGCATTTTAACGAGTTAAGTAGGCGCACTACACGGTCCAGTTCTCTCGGAGGGCTCCAATGACATCTTGTAATATAATTATACGGTATAAAACTGCGATACGAGTCGTCGGAAAAGAAGTGTCGAGCGCAGTCGTTCGCGGAATCTCGTAGCGTGTGGATTTGCGTCGGTTTTTCGTTTAAAGTTTGCGCGGAATACGGAATTTTTGATGACGGAATCGCGGCTTGTCTGATGACGTACGTGGTGAAATTATGTCGAGCCGGCTGGGGTAAGTCTTTTTTTTAGTTTGCTGATTTGTAGGGTGGGAAGAGAGTTGATTGATGGCAGGGCTGGCATATTCTGTAGTTTGCTTATGCGGTTTTTAGCCTCTCTATGTTTTGTGAGTTAGAATTTTAGAAACATGATTTTTGTTCATAATTTTCGCGTGTTATGAAAATAATTGAGAAAAAATAGTATGAAGATGTTTCAATAGTATAGACTGGAATATCGAGAAGTCCAACGAATGAGTTGCTTTATCATAATACGCACACATTTTTCTGATAGCATTTGGAACACTTCTGTATCGTTAAACGTGACATATTTATTATTCACTTTATTGAACGATAAAAATATAGCAAAACGTATTCCTAAACTTAGCCGTTAAGTTTTTATTTGAAAAAATCCAAAATCTATTTATGCTATAAAAACAAATTTATAAATGCAGCTATCAACTAAAAGATCAAATAGATTATTTCATTATAGAACAGTAAAAAATATTCTTTTGCACTTAAGAAGGTGTTCTGAAACTAGTCAATCGGAATACATTTGAACGTAAAAAAAACAAAGATTTTCAAGCTTTTCAATGTTGACAGGATTACTAGCAAACTAAAATACAGCTACGGCAGCACCTGAATAAACATCAAGCTACACTAACCGAACAAAAAAATCTTCCTCGTAAACAAAGCTTCCGTCTGACATTGCATCTAAAACCAACAATTTTCGTTCTCCTTCACACGGTCAGAAACTTCCCCTTTTATTTTAGCGTCTTAAAAGGGATTGGCAACGCCTTAAGTAAAAAAATATTTTTCAAGATTACGAATTTCCAGAAGGAAAGTTATATAGGTTCTCATAAATCTCAAAATGTTATAATACTAAAATCTTTGCTCGTCATTTCTAGGTCCGCCGGAACCCCCGTGCGATCCGCCGACTGTGAAGCCACTGCGTCGCGATACCGGCGCCAGTAGCAACGGGGTGAGTGTCACCTGGTGCTCGCCAGCCTACGACGGGGGCTGTGCCCTTACCGGCTACACAGTCGAGTGTCGGCGTATCGGCGAGCTCTGCTGGCGCGTCGTTGCCGAGAACTGCCTTAGCCTCTGCCACGAAGCGCACAATCTTCACGCCGGGGCTACTTATCTGTTTCGCGTTCGAGCTCTGAACGTTCACGGACCTGGTGAACCGAGTCCCGAGTCCAGGCCCTTCAAGGTGCCCTTCGTTGACATGGACGACGCCGAGGACAAGCTCAAGGTCGAGGAGGATCAAGCCAATATGGAGGACGGTTAGTCGATGAGTTTTTATTTTTTAATTTGATTAAAAGTTTGCATAAGATGATATTTCATTTACACGAGTGGCCTACGGTCATAAAATTTCTTTGCAACGATTGACATGCTTTTAATAATAGACGATTGAGACGTTACAATGTTTATAATAGAAGCGAATATGTAGCTGTCATGATTCTATAAGTAATCATTTGCGGTATAGCTGAGGTGGCTACAATTGTAGCAAGGTTTCGAATAGATTATTGAACGGCGGAGTGATCGAATTGGATTAATCAACTTGCATTCCTCGTTTGTCAACCAACTATAAACTTGTATCTCTATTCAAGTTTTTTCAATTCAAATAATCACGCTAATTCTCTTATTAAAAATTAAATTCGCAAAAAGATTTTAAAATATTTTTCTTCTAAAATTCACAGAGAACGGTGAGTACGACGACAAGGAAGTAACAGCCGAGGAGGGCCACCTCTTCAAAGAGCGTTACGCTCTGCACGAGGAATTGGGCAAAGGCCGTTACGGCGTGGTCCGAAGAGTCGTTGAGAAGAAATCGGAGAAGTCGTTTGCCGCCAAAATTGTGCGAACCGTGAAAACGTCGGATCGCAAGCAAGTGCGAGAGGAGATGAAAATCATGAATCTGCTCAGGCATCCAAAACTTCTGCGGCTCACGGCGGCCTTCGAAAGTCCTAAAGAAATCGTTATGGTCACAGAATAGTAAGTGGATGAATGAATGCAGCCTTTGTTTCCTTCTAGAGCAATAAAAATCTTTAGAGCCAAGAGGAGGTCATAAGTCTTCGCGCTAGAAAAGAAATTTCGTTCTATCAATAGATCGCGTTTGAAAAAATACAAACGAGCAGTTGAAATCAGCGTTTTTGTATTTTTAAATTAATTATCAGTTATTTAAATAGCTATTTATTTGTTTAGCATATCCGGCGGAGAACTCTTTGAAAGAGTCGTGGCAGACGATTTCACGCTCACCGAAAAGGACAGCATTCTCTTTATGAGGCAAATTTGCGAAGGCGTACGATATATGCATAAAAACAACGTCGTTCATCTGGACCTCAAAGTATGCACGTTTTTCCCATATCAGGCAAACTAGACATTTGTTATTTAATACATTCACGTAATAACTTGAGCTTGGAGAAGCAGTTAATTTAATATTACATTTTATTGCAGCCCGAAAACGTAATGTGTCACACGAGAACATCACACCGCATAAAACTTATCGACTTCGGTCTCGCACAAATTCTCAGTCCAAGCCAACCTGTGAGAGTACTTTTTGGAACTCCGGAATTCATTCCCCCAGAAATCATAAATTACGAACCCATCGGCACGGAGTCTGACATGTGGAGCGTCGGTGTAATTTGTTACGTCTTGTGAGTATCCCTTTCTCGCACATGTGTGAATACGCAGATTTTTTAAAAATACTTCAACAGAAACTTAAAAAACAGAAGGCTTTGCTTTTTCAAAATGTAATAATTAATTTTAGCATAATTACTTAACTAATTTGAGTACTTTTGAATTAGATTAACTGGATTGTCACCGTTCATGGGCGATAATGATGCCGAAACTTTTGCGAACATCGTTCGAGCGGATTACGACTTCGAGGATGAAGCCTTTGATGCTATTTCGCCAGATGCTAAGGACTTCATCAGTAACTTACTTCAAAAGAAAAAAGAGTGAGTATAATACAATAATTTTTCATTAAAGGAATGCATTGCAATTAGAAATTGAGCATTATTGTAATTTTTTAATCAATTGAGTCAGAGGATTTCCTGTTTATATTAATTGTACGTCCTTTGATAAAAATAGAACATTTTTATTAAGAATCTTTGCAGCTAATTGGGGCCTTAATACGCGGCATTAACGTCAAATTACAGTAATTGATTGCTTGTAACTTTGCAGATTGAGAATGTCCGCAATACAATGTCTTAGTCACTCATGGCTGGCTCAGCACACAGAAAATATGAGCAGAGTCGCACTACCCACGGACAAACTGAAAAAGTTCATTGTTAGACGAAAGTGGCAGGTTGGTACACAATCTTATATAATACAATCGTTATGAAACGTTTAAATTCGTTAGAGTGTTTTTATATTAATAATAAGTTTGCTGTATTTCGATGCACCCAAAAATTTATGTTTTTAATTTCGTTTTAAAATACGAAGGTGAGATCATGCTGAAAGTTTCAATCCAAACAAATTTATCAGTTTATTATTTTGCAATTGTTTTAAACAAGCATTTAGCTCCTTCTATTTGGTAAAAATAATAAGTAGGAGAACAAAAACAAGGAAACATTCGCCTAACCTCACCTTTTCGCCCAAAAAAATAATCCCGCATGCTTCACATCCTTTTCTAACGTGTTGAGTGTGTCGTGTGCGCTCGCTTTTTCTTGCTTCTCACAGAAAACCGGCAACGCTCTACGCGCGCTTGGTCGCATGGCGATGCTGTCAGCCAATCGACGCAGTCCATCGTTATCGCCGACCTCTACGCGATCGCTCAGCGAAGTAGCTAGGTCGGAATCCCTCGACTCAGAAAACCTGGACGACAGCGTCCGAAGGGAGGAGGATGAATCTCTGGAGCATTCCGTATCCGAAGACGAAATCGCTAAGAAGTCGGAGCAGACTGGGGAGATGGATAGTTCAAAGGTTGAAGAGGAATCGAGCAAGGAACTAAATGTTGACGATGTTGTGAAGACGGAAAAAGATCTGAATATGTCTAGCAAAGAGCAGGCAAGTGAAGATATAGAGAAGGACGTTTGTGAAGTAAAACAGGAATATAGTGGTGATAAGGATATTGAGGCTTCGAGCAAATCTAATGAACGAGAATATGATGTGAACCTTTGCAATGAGGATGACGATGTTACCGAAGAGACTGAGAAAGTGTTGGATGTTCAAGAATCAACTGATGATCAGAGGAAGAAAGAAGACAGCGATGAAGTGTCCGAGTCTAAGAAAACTGCGGAAGAAGAATCTGACGAGATAACTGTCATAGAGAAGGAGGAGGACACAGCGGAAAAAGAATCCCTAGAAGGTGAAGAATCTGTGAAAGAGGGCAGCGATAAATCCATTAAGGACAATAAAGCTGATGAAGTATTTAAAATCATAGATAACGATAGTTTCAAGATAGAAGAAGACACTACCCAAAACTTTTGTTCCAAGCTCAAGAAGTCATGCGATGTCATAAATAATGAGTCAAGCTCAAAGACTATTGAGAACAGCGTGTTTTCACGGGGAATCAGTAAATCTCATCTTGAGGAACCAAGGAATAATGGAAGTGCAACAGAGGTCAAGAGATTGAATAATAAGGAAACTGGTGTAGGTGCGGATTTTAAAGCAAACAAAGACATTGCTTTCGATCGCGAACTTACCAGACGTAGTTTTCGCAAGTTTAATACTCAGCTTGAAGGTTTGTTGCGTTTTCAGTATTTTTTTATTAACTTCTTCATCTATATTTTTTCTGAATTATTTTATGAACTTTTTTGCACGTACTGTTTGTATTTTATGGTTCGCTGTGTTTTCGTGATTCATGTTTGTTTTATAAAAAAAATATTTTTCAAAAACGAAGTACTATTTTTAAGTCAAAACATTTCTCATTCACCAAAACAAAAATCGTAATAATTTTTACTAAAAATTTTGCATTCTTTCAAAATAGCCAATACGGATGAGGACACAAGGCTAGACGGATCACCAAGTCGAGGTCGGTTCGTACCGACAGGCAACGTCAGTCGAACGGCCAAATTGTTCGAGAAGCTGGAGACAGAACAAACCGTCCATCATCACCACGGCAACAATAACGGCCTGGCGACGACGGCCAAAGATGCGACCGCTTCCGGGAAGCCTCAGCGCAGCGAGCGTATCCAGCGAGCTTTCGCCTTCTGGAACAAGTAGTCCCGTTGAATCTCATTTTTATTACGCGACAGGCGCGCTTTCAATTTTTTCATTTGTAATTTCTACTCACGAAAGTTTCGGCTGTCGATGAGAAAAATTCTATATACACTGCTATGAAGCGAAAAAATTGGTAACGAAGGATGTTATTGTTGTCAAAAGAGAGTCGCGCCTATAGACTAGGCTGTTCACATAATGCACGAGATTTTTATTGAATGACAATTAATGATTAGCGTTTTGAGAGAAGAGACGTTTTTTTCTTTAGTTATATATTATTTCCTTTTTTTTTTAAACATATAGTTCGTCGACACGGCAAGTACTTTTTTTTTTAAAAAGTCGTCGTTTTTAAACGTGCGAGAGCGTCGCTGTGGCCTTTTTAACAAGGGCGACGCACGATAATACGTTTTAATCCGCGATCGCGTGTACCTTCGACAGTAAAGGTTGTTCACTCGAATATTACGTAATGTGTACCATAGACTTTATTTTATTCAAATAAAGAAGTTATCTGAATAAATTTCGTGTTCTCAATCGTTGGCATCATAGTTTCCCTATATAATATATTGATTTGCTTGTAAGAGGATGAAATGTGTAGTTTAAAAATGAATCATGCTGTTGTTTGCCGTTACTGTTAATTAAGAAACTTGCGGCATAGTACAAAAAGGACGAGTAAGCCCGAGATTACATGTTTCTCAAGGAAACACGACATACAAAATTATCCTAGACCTGCGCAACTAATGCCTTCCACAATACAATCAAATACGTTCTTTACTACTTAGCTTGCCTTCTCAATCCGCAAAAAGCAAATCCACTTGCAACCGCCACAAAAAAAAATTGGTTCGACTGTACCGCATTCCAAATCGCAGAATCTTTTAAAGCACCTGATCACCATCCAATCATTTGCATGGCCATAGAGAGCGAGTCAGATTGACAAAAATAGACGTCTAAATTGCAGCCGCTCCCGCGGTTAACTAAGCTTCTAATTAAAGCCACATCGTCCTGACGTAACCCACGTAGGTATACTTGTGGGGAAATTTGCGGCGCACTTGGAAAATCTTGCTACGCGCGTCTAAACTTTATAAGACCTTAAGTACTCCCGAGTCATTTGCAAGCGGAGGCTCAAATGCTCCGCGGGGATATGGGCTTGCATCTGAGAGCAAAAGAGAAAAAGAGAGAGAGAGAGAGAGAGAGAGAGAGAGAGAGAGAGAGAGAGAGACTTCTCGTCTTTCTTCTGGCGTTCCCTCGCTTATTTTCTCTTTGTTTGGTCATCGCCGGTCACTGACCTTCCTCTCGCGCCGCCGACCGACGATCCCCTGCAGCAGACGAAGAGTTAGCGGTAGCACTGGTGTGATGATCAGATGGAGATTCACCTGTTCGATGGCTCTCGCCCCTGAAGCTGTTCCACTTATGAGAGAGGATTATTGTGTAACATGCATTTGAAATGTGGATACTAGGAATTTTTTATCATTTAATATTTTCTAAAGTTTTCTTAAAGTTATACAACTGACGATTATTTTCAGTCGCTCACCGAAACAGGTTCGTAATAAAATTAAGGATGTGTCGATGATCATATTTGAATCTGATCAATGTGCTTTGATATTCATGACAATAGTTGTCTTCGATAGATATTATTATTCAAATGATGAATTCCATAATAGGTAGATGTAGTGACTTTATTGAGCTCTAAATTGATCGTAACCATTTTAACGTGACTAAATAATAATATAATCTATCATCTCTCAATGATTTCCAATCGACATCTTCTAGCTTGGTGTATTATCCTCCGGTACGATAGCATCTATTTTGACACACTTATAATGACTTTTGTCATTGAATATGTAACTACGTTTACATGAACACTTTTTTTAAAATTAAGACTATAATTTGAGTCTGGATCCCTAATTTCAAAAGTTGCATTCAAAACTTGTATCGGTATGCATTTGCGACAATTGAAATATCAAACGAAAAATCCTATATGAGCTTAAGAAATCAGAATATCCGGAAAAACGTAGACATGAACCGTAGTCATTACGTTGCAATGGTACAGATCGTTTCGTCATGGCAGTTAGTAGTAATCGATGATATAGAGGTTTCGCAAAAATCGAGAAAAAAAAAACTTGTCCGACGCTCACCTTGAAAATTTATTCGTGCGCGAGAGTAATAAATTTAACAAGAATTTATGTATCTTTGGAAGAACCTTCGTGAATCTATTATCCTTGCGCATCTGTATTGTAGAATACAGAATATACAAATCACTCGGTGTTAAAAATTGCTTGTTAGAGATTCAATTCACGTTGAATCCTGTCTTCGAAGAATTCTATTTTTAATCGTGCTCTTAATATATCATAACTGTTTTTAATAAGAAAAATAAAAAAATTCTGGTAACCGTCTCGATAAAACTACAAAAAAGTTATACATGCTCGTCCAAAATAAATTCACTCAGCTTAAAAAAATTCATCCTTTGCATAATCATATTGCAAATCTCATTTAAATTCATTCACGCTTGATGTATCTCGAACGAACGAAAATCCTCACTGCGTCCAAGTCAATGTCTTAAATCCAGTAAGCAGAATCTCCAATCCTGTCAGCCCGATACCCTACCGAGTCACATACCTACACATTATCTCTGCATCAGGTAAGTCACGATCGCGATGTGACCTATTGAAGGTGTGCCGGCCGACAACACATGTGCCGCTGCTATTTGTTGGGAGAGAGAAAGAGAGCCGGATCGACGAGAGTTTAATGAAGAGAGAAAGGTAAGGAGGAAGAAGCTGCTGCCGCGACAAGTTTTATGATTGAGCTGGATCGGTAAGTCGGTATTTCTGTAATTGAGTTGTGAGAGCATTGAATTTTTTTCTTCAGGGAATTAGATAGATTCTGTTTTTAATTTATACTTATCGAGGCACGAGTCGTTGCGCTTCTATTAGGATAATCGTTGGCGACTAAGAATCGTGCGGTAACAGTAAAAAGTTTTTGTTAGCACTCGAACAAAAATTTCTCCGAACGATTGTTACGTCTTTCACCGGATGTAAAATTTTCTTTTTAGATAAACCGTGAAAGTGCGGACTAAGCTATACTTTTAAATTCCACGTCAGTTCTACTGAAAACCTTTTTAAAAAGTCGATACGAAGCAGTGACACACTGCACATACATTTCCCACAGTAAAAATTACATCCCTAACGATAACCTATCGAGCTATAACTAATAGCTATCTGTACCCCACCGTAATAATTCTACACTCGCACATAAAGCATCTGTCCCCTAGTATACACCTATCTCTCTCGATTATAATCCTCGGCTTCTATTCAGTTCCAAAAAGAATGTCGTAAAACGTAATATCGTCGGACACACACAAAAAAAAGGAAAAGCTGACCAGAAGAACTATCCCGTGGATAAAGAGGGAAAGAGACGTTAACGGCGGAAAGTAAAATACGAAAAACAGGTTGAAGCACAAGAGAGAGAGAGAGAGAGAGAGAGAGAGAGAGAGAGAGAGAGAGA
>QLSS01000033.1:1219738-1236530 GCA_024372645.1 Trichomalopsis sarcophagae | reverse complement strand
CATATTGTTATAATAACTTGAAACTTTGTAAAATGATAGATAATTGCGTACCGGAGGGCAACTATCTCCTGGTTTTTCGTAATTTTGCTTTTATTGTTTGTTATAAGCAAATTAGTTATTTTTGTCGTCTGCTATTTTGTGGCGCGAAATCTAGATTTGAATTGACTTTCAGACCCCCTTAATGTTACTAAGCATCCGATATTCTTCTATCTTTATAGAAGGACTAGAAATAGAGCTAGTGAAAGAAGGCGAAAAGTTATCAGATATACTTTCGATGCCCGTGAAAGATGCTCTATGCCGAGATGTACAAATTGATTATGGTGAGGATATCATAAACATCCAAGATATCTTGGATGCAACGAACGCGAGGAAAAACATTTTTAACGACAGCGTGGAGCTTCAGAAACTGACGCTGAAGCAAATCGCTCTTATACATACGTATGAGAGTGATGCCGAACAAGTTAGTGAAGTTTCGTGATCTGTTATAGAAAATTATTATCTGAAATTTTCAATTATCTTCATTACATTAGGCAATACGTTGGCTAGACGATCTATTCGAGGTACTCGTTAGTAGCCACGTCGAAATCGGCTGCAACGTTGCGGAAATACAAACGCAGAAGCAAGAGCATCAATCGTTTCAAGAAACAGCTAGGGTAATTCCCTATTTTGTCCCATTGATACACTAAACTTAAAATGCAAAGATCATCAATTCCATATTTATATTAATTCATCATCGTTTGTCCGTCAACAGGGTACATACGAATATGGCTGTCAATTGGTGAACGGCGCCCGAGTTTTGCGAATCTCGTGCAAACTGGATATCGATGATAACACGTTGCTTACGTCACGACTGCGTCAGGCTTGGCGACAGCTTCGTTCGGTCGGACAGGAGCAGCTGACCCGTTTAAGAGTCTGCGCCGTTTTCCATCGCAACGTCACCGACGTGAGTCTCTCCATAATAATAAACAGGTTTACCTAAATCGATAGCGACCGATTACGTGCTGATGGTCTTGTTTTGCACTTTAGAACAGTTTGATTCGTGGTAACGGCAGTTCACTTCTGAGATTTCAGTGTACGTGAAAAATTCGGTGATTTTTACATTTTATTTCCATATAATCTTTCAAGATTACTCTCGAGTTCATTAGAACACGTTTAATATTACTTTAATTATCTTATTTATATAGAACATCAAACAGTAAATATGTGATTTACAATTAAAAAAGATTTTGTTTAGCACATATTACAATTTAGGATCAATGCAGAGATTTACATCTCTCTCCAATCAAAAATAAATTTATCCCAAAAAAAGCCTCGCTTTCCACCGTGCTCAAGAGACTTACTGTTCTAAGTGCATACATACTAAGGTAAACAGCGCGTTAAAATTAACCGATTTCCGTTTTCGCTCGCGGCCATGTGCAGCACTGCAGCCAATTGCGCGAGATGATCGAGACGGTCAGCGCGTTTTCGCCAAAGAGAAGCAGGTCAGTGACGCCGCTGCGCTCGGCCTCGGCATCGCCGGAAGCCGTCGAGGCTCCGACGTCGGCGACGACTACCACAACTACCTCTGCGACGACTTCCCGGCACAAAGCTGAGATTAGAGATGTACTGGCTAAGAGAGAAAAGCTCCTTCCAGAGGTTGGTCGAATGGTGCGACTTGGTCGGTTGTTGAGGTCGCGGCTGAAAGAGCCATTAGCTCATCAGAGGTAAGCTGCGTGTATTTTTTTTCGAGGTGTGAATGTACTTTGTTTATAAATGTTTGTTAACCTGTAATTTAGAAGGTTGATTTTTGTTGTGTACATAGAGGAACTATTGGTTTGATCGATTTGTCCTTTGATGAATAACATAGTAAGATTGGCAAACTGTGTGGTGAAAACTAATGCGAATTTACTGTAATTTGTATGATTATGTAGGGCGAATGAATACAAAATATTATGCATCGTCGCCGTATTATCTAGAAAACCAATTTTTGGAAAAGCTTTTGTTTGTTCAAAGATATCACTTAATGATAAAAAATAATTGTTAGCATTTCTCAATACTCTTCAAACTTCATACACAATAAGAAAATTAATTATCTATACCATTCAAGATGAACCAATAAACAACATTTAAACGATATCATTGATCAGTAGTCAAATGCACAGTAGTAAGCAGACACTACAGTTTCAATAACGTCCTCATGAAACTCCGCATATCACCCAAATCGCTTCAAACCAAGTACTGCAATAAATAAAAGCGATAAATCCAAACGCATTACGAAAACATCGTATTTATACACCCAATCTCAATCCGAGCTTGAAACATAAACATCATCTGCGCGAGTAGATTCGTCGCGAGGCTCGATTGCGCTAGAGCAAATCAACGATCAGGAATTTAATTTCTCAAGCGTCGACGAGTCGGTGACGCATCCCTAAAGAGAAATAAAAGGACCGGCAACTCGGTCGAAAGACGACTGCAGCAGATGCGCTCTCGATACGAAGCGTACGCGGGCGGCCAACGAAATTAGAACGACGGCCACGATTCCGCGTGCATATTCCCTCGTGCTTTTGTATACTCATCGAGCTTTCTCCGGTCTGATGTTTTGCGCTTCGATTTTGTTACGGAATTGGCTTACTCAAGTTTTTGTTTTTTATTCTTGTACTGGTTTGAAAAATTTAATTGAATCAATTTTCTTACTAAAACTTCCTATATTGTATGGTATATGTATAGCACACTTTAGTTTAAATAAGAATACTCGATATTTAAAATTTATGAGCATAAGTCACGTGTGGTAAAATTCACCAACTTGTCGGCAGATTCTCTTCAAAGTATTAATTGCCGCAAAGGAAGTAGTAATTACTTATCGGTGTCTATTTACAGTAGCAACAACCGGTTAATAGTTTGCGTTGCTGCAGCTGCCAACTGACGCATGACGAGCTACTGCAAACCACTATTAGAACACGCGCCAGTTCAAAGTTTATTACGATTTGTACGAATACAAACTAGCATCGATTGCAATAATTCTTGCTCCAAAATAACAAGAGTATATTATAATCATGTTCATAATTAGATCATAATTATAGTTTCCAAAAATAACAATCGTTTCCAGAAATGATTTTTACAAGCTATCAACTACAATCTTAATAACGTTTCTACAAAATGCTAAATTCTGATAAATCCCTCTCCACCCACTACATATTCCTCTAATCACAACAGCTCCACCACACATCGATTCCCGCACCTCCATCTCCTCCTCGTCTCTCCATCTCTTATTCCCCATCGCCGTTCGCGACCCACCTTTTCACAACCAGCTCCACCTGACTGGTCGCAAGCTCCGAGAGCTTTTTCGTGAGCGTCTGTGTGGCGCGTATAGCCTCATTCGCCCGCGCGCGTGCATTTCGGAAAAGTTGTGTCTCCCGCGAACGCGTTTATTACGTAAGCTCGCCGGAGAGCAAATATTGCGGCCGCTCGCGACTTTGACTTTTAGACGGCGGGCGCGTCAGTCTTCCGCGCTACGGGCACGCGGAACGTCGCGTTCCAGATATAGTTTTATTTTATTATTTTTTTTTTAGTGTGCGAGATGATAGTTGACTAACGAAATCGAATTGTGATTTTTTTTTCTAATTTTGGTGGATTGTGAATGACAGCAGGATGTCGGAGCTGGATGACAGCACGTCAATGGAAGGTGGAAGCGGCCAGACCGGTGGAAATCTGTCGGCTGTGCAGTCGATATCAGCGAAGCTTCTGGAGGTTACGAGGTTGGCCGAAAAGCTCGACAAGAGGCTCTGCGAAGCTGGAGCTAGGAGTCAAGCTTTGAATCCTGCTCACGAGGACGACGAGGAGTTTTGTAAGGAAGAGGATGTGAGGGACGCCAGTGTGGGAACGACTACGACGACGAGGGAGCTTGCGGAGACAAGTGGTGCCATGGAGAAACGTAGCGATAAACTAGAGGTGCGATAAGATCATGCATCTAGGTAGTGGGAATAGTGGTGTGAAGGAAGCGTTCCGTGAATGATTTTATGGTAGGACTGTACTGTGTTGGAAGT
The DNA here is from genome assembly GCA_024372645.1 of Trichomalopsis sarcophagae. Taxonomy (NCBI): domain Eukaryota; kingdom Metazoa; phylum Arthropoda; class Insecta; order Hymenoptera; family Pteromalidae; genus Trichomalopsis; species Trichomalopsis sarcophagae. The sequence goes on along the minus strand of QLSS01000033.1, from coordinate 1,232,508 downwards.
TGAAAGTTCGGATAATGTGATGGCTTGAAGTAGGAGGCTTTTTATGAATCATAAAAATGGGTATTTTCGAAGACGTGTGGTGGAGAAAAGAGATTGGTTTCGAATTACATTTGGATATGTGCTTTTTTACGCGAATATTTATATTCAACTATAATGGTTGAAGATTTCTTTAAATTTTTAAATCTTCTTCTTCGTTTTGTTGATTATAAATGAAAGTAAAATAAGTTTATTGAATCATCTATAATATTAAATTAGAAGTAGTATAATTGCAAGTTGTCAATGCCTCAGCAAGTTTGTTTTTATATGAAAGAGAAAAAATTAAAAATATAGTGGTGGTTTAATTGATTTTACGGAAATAGATTGTTTTGATAAATGAAACGTAATTTCATAAGAAAGCACGACGCATTTCTCAACAGCTTTTTCCTGCATGCTAATATTTTTAAATCTATAAATACGTACAACTATTTTTACAATTTTATGTATTTTACTATCTATTTGAGTTTTTATTTCTTAATAAAATACAGACATAATGTGCATGAATTCATCAAATAATTGAACGGTGATTCAAAACGTATAAATTTATTCAAAAGTTATTTCGAGAAGACCGGATGAAGTTGCAATAAAGAGGTATGATGTATGGAGGATCCACTTTTGAATCTTCTTGAGATGATATAGAGTTCTTCAATTAATGCTGAAAATAGAATTGCGAATTATATTTTTTCTTTTTGCATTAAAAGTATGAAGATAAATTATTACGTGTATTATCTTGAATGTTTTACTTGAAACGATGTAACAATGAATTTTTGATCATTCTGATGGCGGATAAATATTGTTTGACAACATTATTAAAATAAAGAAGAGATAAAATTGATATCTGAAAGTTTATCCTACATTCATTGCAAATATAATAATAAGTCAAATTAATTGAAATTCCTCTTCTCCAGGAAACTAACGTCAAAGAAACCGAGAACCATAGTCGAGCCAGCGACCGGAGCGCCGTAGAGGATTCGAACGTCGAGGAGTACGTCACCGCGACCGAGTGCTCGACGACGCCAGTCCCAAGGTCGCGCAGCGAGTCGTTCCTCTCGTCCGACTACGAAGATGCCCTCGTTTCAACGACCTGGTGAGTGAGAGTGAGAAAGAGAGAGAGAGAGAGAGAGAGAGAGAGAGAGAGAGAGAGAGAGAGAAAGAGTCGACAGCAGTAGTAGAGATTCCCGGAGCACTCGCATGCACGTTTTCCGAGCTTTGACAAAATTTAAATGAGGTTTATTCTGGGCGCGGCAAAAACGGGCTCATTCACTTTTATTTAGACCGGTCGTCGGCGCTTTGTGCCGGCGCCGCGTCGCGAGTGTCTTACGTCTTCTTGAATTCGCATGATTTATTGTTCATTATAATCGTTTAGTTTACTTTGCGTACTTTCCCTGTAGTTTATTGCGCAATTATTTTCACTACAATTGTTTTTGTATTTGTAAATAGAGGATGACGTTGAGTAATGCGCTATAGATCGTTGTTTAATGTCGTAACTATAAAAATAGTAAATACTCTGTAGACTATAATTTATTTATTACAAAAATGTGATTTGTAAACGTAAAGTTAATTGTATACCAACGTTTTTAGCCGAAAAGCGGAAGATGAGATGGTGATAAAAAAAGCCGAGGTGCTTCCCATAGCGAAATGCGAAACTACATTATCAACGAATCCTCCAGCTGATGAGGAAGTTATCGAATACAATCCTGACGGTGCCACCGTAATTCAACGAACGATTCAAGTAGGTTTCAAAAAAGTATACGAAAAATATTGTTTTTTTGAGTAAATCATTTCAATTCACCTTAAAATAAAATCATTAAAAATATTAAAGTAATAGAAACTATACTTCCACTTAATGTTTTCGAAAGCACTAACAAGTGTCAAACGATTCTGTCACCAGGAAAAAGGCGGCAAAATAGTCAAAGAGGTCACCGAAACGACAATACTGCGGGTCTCCCACAACACACACATCGGCGTCGCCTCCTACAAACTCGTCTCCAACGTCATAACCGATCACACCGACAATCTCGACTATCGCGAGCTTCAGGACCTGAACCGGACGATCCTCAACGGCGACTGTCCCTCTCCTCTACCCCTTACGACTCATCGCGAGGAACATACCTACTGTCCATCTGCCAACATGTTCGTGAACTACCACAAGTCTGTAGCAAGTGGTAAGATCGAGGAGCTAACCGATCGTCCGTCAACGCCTCAAAACGATCTTCTCGCACTGGAAAACGGACGCAGTGATGAACCAGGGGATTTGCTGACGCAGGAAGAGAAGGACTTCCTCACGATGGTCAAAACGGTAAGTAACGAGCTCGACGAATGCACGAAGTCGTTGATGCCTATGCGAATGCCGATGTCGATTCAGCAGCAACGTCAGCACGTCGCGATCGCCTGCACGTCGGCCGCTGCTGCGGCTGTCGAGGAACTGCAGGCGATCATGCCTGCCGCTATTTCCATCTGCGAGCTAAACTAATGTCAGATTGTTTATGTTTGAGAGAGTCTTGGTTGTTTCACTTGGTTGTTGTATTTAGGTTTATTGTCGAATTCATGTTACAAAAATACAAAATATGTATCGGAGCTATTTTAATTAAATGTTACAGATTTTCTCGTCAGATTATCTGTATACTAAATTAAAAAATTATTAATGAGTGTTAAATGGTAGAAATTTACGCGTTTAAAGCACTGCTCTTATTATCTCAGAATTCTAACTAGGTGAAAACCAGAACGCTAATGAAGAGAGTATTTATTACATCAGCGATAACGATGAACACGTGCTCTGGACCTCATATCGTTACTTTATTTTGTACTCTACTATTCAGACATGTCACAACACTTGTTAGTTAAGTCAAGTATTACTGATTTATTATTTTATTTTATTTATTATCACTTTTCCTGTGATAATCATCAGATATAATGGAGTAGTGTTTTGACTCTTATTGTGAAATCGAAAATTTCAACATCGTTTTGGATTTCATAACCCTGAAACCAAAAATAAAGTTATTTCCACTAGGTTGCGGTAGAATGAGATTTTTTTTGAGATTTTTTATTTGGTCGAAGAGTTTATTTTTATCTGTGAATAATAAATGGCCTTTGTTTCAATTTCGATGAAATTTGAACATAATAAATAAAAAAGAAACAACCAAGTTTTTCAAAATCAATGTTTGTAAAATAAATATAACATTTTAACGCTTACTCATCATACATATCAGCAAATGTTGCAATAACCTTTTTGCACACACCTATTGTTATAATATTCTTAATTTTGTATGTGTTATAATACGTTTCACGCATTTTTGTTAATAAATTAATAAACTGCATTTTAATATTTATTGCAAGCGTTTTGTATCATTGTTATATGTTAATGGTTTTACAATAATTCTTAGGCATAGGTATACGTTCGACGATTGTTAATGTAGTTAGATCAAGTTATAATAAAAGTATAAAAAATGAGTTTTTAATTCTCTCCTATTATAAATCTACGATTAAACATTGTAAAATAAAAATATTTGGCATTAATAGCTTCATCAGTGCTGCAATTATTTGATACTTGAAACTACTATGTAAATTATAGTTATTCAAATAATTAATGATACAATAATTTAATCCTATACGGAAAAAAATGGTTGGTAACGGTAATAAACCGCTTGGCAAAATACGCACCAACTATTTTTTTGGTTAACCTAACCAATAACTTGATAAATGTTACCAAAAAAGCAGGTAACTTACCAATTATGTTATTATACTTACCAAGTACTTGGTAAGGTTAACCAAAAAAATAGTTGGTGCGTATTTTGCCAAGCGGTTTGTTACTGTTACTAACCATTTTTTTCCGTGTATACAAGCTTTGAATCAAATACTTAGGATTTATCCGCACATACATTCGTGCGAGTTACTCCAAAAATAAAACACGACCACGAGCAAGTATGAATGCGCATGAAAAGCGAAACAACTGATAATGGTAATCATAGCTGAGAGCAGCACTTATAACCTTTCACAGTCGTCTAAGAAAAGCTGCTGAAATCCGTTTTGCGCTTTTTTCCTCTTCGTGTTTTAATTTTACAAAGGAATATTATTGATAAAAAACAGTGAATTTTAATATAGTAAAATCTAGGGCAATTCTAAATTTAAACCTACTTTTTTACTCTATTATAAACTATTCATAATGGAACACGACATAAAAAGTCATCGCCCAACAAAGAACAAAATTAGTCACTAAAACCCAAATTCCCAAATTAAAATTTCGAAAAAATCACCAATTCACATCGCACTGAAATCATCTCTCCTCTGCTCTCTTAAGTCGAAGTCTCCCAGCAGCCCTATAGCGAAATCCCCACATCGAAGTTGGCTCCAATCGTCGCGCTTCTGAGCTTACGGAAATTTTCTAAATTTAGTGTACCAGTCGACGAGCGAAGGTTCACCTCAGAATTCCTCCAGACCCTTTGCCCTCATCTCTCCTCGCGCCACCGCTTCTCTCTCTCTCTCTCTCTCTCTCTCTCTCTCTCTCTCTCTCTCTATCTTTACTCTCGCACCAGACCAACCTCTCTCTCTCTTTCTCTCTCTCTTTCTCTGCGCGAACCGGCGCGCTGGAGGCCTACTCGCGAAGCTCCTCCTCGCGAGCTCGAGAGACTCGTCAGTGCGGCGATCGCGTCGGACCATCGCGCACGCGTGTCTCGCTCGCGCAACAGCTTCGCCGGTATAGTGTCTGACTGTGTGCTGGTGTGTATATTGTTTGTATAAGAGATTTGAGAGAGGAGCAGTGCGAGCAGAAACCCGCTCGGCGAAAACGCACGAGTGTGGCTGCGTTATGCCGTTGTTATTAGGGCCGATTATTGGCTACTGCTACTGCTACTGGTGCCCGTGAACGAGTCGATTGTTTGGTAGAGATTTGTTTCATGGGAAATCGAATAGTTTGTTTCGGCTTTTGACAGGTTGGAGTGATTTTGAATTTTGATGACGGGCAGGTTGAAATTAAACATTAATCCAAAAATTGATAAAAGGATTGGCTGTGTCCTAAGAAAAAACCACTTTTGTAAAAAAGTTGCCGCAATAAAGACACAATAAATCAAGAGTGTAAAGTCACGGTCGCCGAAACCCCGACTGCTCGAATGTGATGAGGAAATGTGACAAATACGCTGAAGTCAGAAAAAAATATCTGCATCGAAATGTAACGGCCAGAATTAGAATTTCAAAACGGACGGGATATTTTTCGACACTTACGCTCACGCCACAAATTCGCTCGCGCGCAAGGCGAGTGTTAATTTCATGGTGAGCCTATAATCGTTTATACAAAGAAACGTCGAATCTTATAATTATTGAGAAGGAACCTAACAATGTAAACTCTTAAAAATCTTAAAAGTCTTGACACGCAAGGTGCAATAATAAACATCCATTAGTATGACCGGTAAACAAGTTCGATATCGTTAAAATACAAATTTAGTTTGTTCTCGCAGTAGCCGACAGCAAAACGTTTTTACCAAAGCTGAAGACGAACAAAAAATATAACCATCACATATATTGACGCTTAAAAAAGATCTGACGACACATCAGTTTTTTTTTCTTAATTTCGTTTCTAAAAAATCCCACTAACTATACGACAACAACATTCAAAAATACCATTATCAATCTCCACCAAAACAAATGAATTCCCGCCTAAAACAAATCACATCATTTCATCACATGTAATACAATAATCGAACGATAAGCTATCAAAACTCTGTTTATACGCGAATGCGCGCCCGTAGATAAGGTACGAACGGCGCGAGCGTGAGCTTTAAAATTATGTCGCCGGCTATCATATTATATAGTGCGCATACAGTTCGACAAAAAGTGCACCGCACCTAACGAGGTACGCTCGCGAGCGCATAATCAGTTATTCTTCCGCGCGGCTTTTCGAGGGCCGACGAAACTCGACGCGCACGATATATTTCTCATTCGAAGAACGCCACCAGTCAGGCCGGTTTTATCCTCCCATGTGTGTGTATGTGTAGCTTCTTCTCTCTTTCTTTCCTTCTCGCTCTCAAGCTTCTTTCGGGATACATACTTTGTATAGTTGTGCGTTTCGTGTGTGGGTGATGATACTCACGCTTGCATTGGTATATGTATCGGAGGAACACGCAACCTGCAGCAGCTCCTCGTATAACAGCAGAGATTTCACGTGATTTATGGAAGATTTTTTAGAATCGTGCGTTTAGAGTTTACAGAGGGCAAGAGAGAGAGAGAGAGAGAGAGAGAGAGAGAGAGAGAGAGAGAGAGAGAGAGAGAGAGAGAGACAGAGAGAGAGAGAGAGAGAGAGAGAGAGAGAGAGAGAGAGTCTGGCGGAAATTATGTTCTGGGATTTGTTGTGATAGGAAAGGCTGGGGATAGGGCGTTTATTATCGTTTCATACTTTTCATGTTTGTGTAATCAGGGAGGCGTTTTTGTTTTTTCAATTTTGATAAATTGAAAAGCTTCTTGGTAGTCGTTACAAATGTTCGTTGTGCAAAATGATTCAGCCTTATGTGAAACTTGCAGATTACTGACGGTAGTTACATAAATCTACATATGAAATTCAGAAACATTGTTCAATCGAGTTGGATGATGTTAAAATCTTAAAATAAATATTGTCTGCAGGATCGACTTAAAAATAATTAAAAGCTTTTTGCGTGCAAGAATTAACAAAGTACTATACGTGAATACAATAAAGTAAAACTTTATTTTATCCCGGCACAACTTTAATATTTTACGACGATTTCACTACTAGTTTTAATGATTTTTAAAACGCGTCAAGCCATGGAAAGTGAATGTAGGCTAATGCAAGTAACGGCCTAACGGTTCTCATACATGAGCGCTGTCATCTTTGTTGATTCTACGAAACGAAGGACATAAAGGATATGATAATTCGCATGATATTCAAAATTGACTGTACTACAAGACGTACCAATATATTTAGAGTCTTTGTTGGACGTGAACAATATACCGGTTATTCCTCAGTCCGATTATACAGCTTTATTTAAATTATTCCGTTTCCTTACGTATAAATGTAAAAGTATACATCGCGTACCTAACGTGCAAGAAGAAGCACCTGAACAATTATGGAGAGACACGTGGAAGCCCCAGTAACTCTAATAAAAACGTAACTCATAATATACTGAACGTGAACGTTTAAAAGAAAACCCGCGATGTAAAGTCGATAAATCTTTTGCCTCTCGCTACCGGGCGTAATGAAATCAAACAATTTTGTTCACTCGTTCGCGAGATGTCTAGACCATAACGTTGGTAGATACAGGGATAAATTTGTTGAGAGAAAATGAAAATGATGATTACTATACTATCGGTATTCAGAAGCCATTTGAAGGTCAGTTTTGGACAAGTTACTTCAAAAAGACGAAAAACGATGATCTATCTATTATCTCGAGAGTAGGCAGTTATATATCATGAGCAACTCAAGCAGCAACCACAACAAAAAGCAGTTATGGCATATATGGTATATGCTTCTGTATCTATACGCTTGGCGTGCAGATTAAGATGAGAGAAATATAAAAGTGCTTATGCGCCATCTATCGCCAATGGTAAATGATCTGCGGAAGTTTAGGTGTTAGGGCTAATATAAAACTGCTTTGCTTTTCAGTGTATTACGTTAGATTATAATACTTACGTGTGAATAAAAATAAATTGTAGTCAGACTTAAAAAAGTTTTTTTTGAGTGAGTAGAGCACTACGGTAAAGCAGTGTTTTTCTGTTCTCTCGTTATTTGGCGCTGTGTATTTGAGTTGCAGTATTTAAATTTGATGAAATCCATTCATCTCTTCTTTCACATTATATTAAAAAATAGTAATTTATTTAAATTTTGAATGTATATTATTTTTGGAAATCGAAATAAGAATATTTATGATTTCACAAAAATATTTCGATATTTTTCATTATACAGAAAATAGAAAAAAAACTCGAACTTATAGATCGATTTTCTAGGAATACTACTTTTAATAATTTTATTCGATATAAAATCAAAGCGACTCTTATTGATACTAAATGACTAACGCATGACTTCATCTCTCACAGTTGAGCAGTATCGAAATAACTTCAAATCGATATTCTTGCGCAACCAGAAATAAAATTTTATTCCGACTTTAAAACATTCTCCGCAAAAATACACAATTCGGTCTCAGTCCCGTGGTGTAAATCCAGCCTCGGCTGTAACGTCGCTGTGCAGTAAAACAAAACACGAAGAAGCAAAAGGACAGCGATATATCCGAGTAAAAAGTCCTATTTTCGTCGCATCGCGTCTCGCGCGGCTGATTTCATATTATGGCAGGGCATACGTATACACTTGGTATGCCGCCAGGAATAATGTTTCCCCGAAGGTTCGCGCTCTTAATCGGCCGGCTGGCTGCTACTACTATGCTGCATAATTTGTTGGAGTAGTCTGAAATTTTTCGGAATGATAACAGCCGGGAGTAATGGGTGATAACGTCGGGACGAGTTGATATCAACAATCAATTGGTCGATATAATTAACATTTCTCACGTCGTCGTTTAGAAAGATGTACAGAAAGTAAACCGAATTCCTTAGCAAAAGCGAAGGCTATTGATCTTGTGTGGAAGCAAAGTTTTTCTTCCTATAGCTCTCGATCGAGTCGTAGACTTTCGTAAGTTCACGCGTGACACGAATCATTGATATAAGTGCGACGATTTTAGCAAGATCTTTGCCTACTATGGTATCCTCGCCTCATTCCTAAAGCGTGTAAGGACGTGAAAATTGATTACCCCCTGGCTCAGATCCCCGTTCCCTAACGTGATTATAAAACTGGTAAATAGACGTTGCATTAGCTATGGGACTTTTTATATTTAGTGGGTGCGTTTTGTTTTCTTTACTCTCTAAACAAAAATTAACGAATTCAAAAGAACACCAACTCGATTCATTAACTTCCAACCTCAGACCAGTACTGAAGTGCAAAAAAGGCACAGAAACATCCACTAATAAACCACACAATAGCACTGCATCTCTTTTCACAAAATAACCAGTCAAAAGCCAAAACAAACCCTTTGCCGGACAATCGATTCGTTCTCCCGCTCTCTCGTATGTGTGAGCGTGTGTGCACCGCATCGCAAAGCAAAGCAAAAGAATGTTTTGCCAATTTAGTGCGTACCGGAGGCTGGCACAAAAATGGTAAACGGCTATGGTGAGACACTGAGCCGGAGCTCGGAGAACGGCCACGTGGACGATGCCTGCACTGCTATGCAGCAGCAAGAGAGTACGACTACGACGACGGCTTCGAGGCCGAAAACGACCACCATCGGGACCATCGCACTGCAGAGCGGAGGCACCAGACTCGTCATTGCTCTTCTCGAAGTAAGAATCTGCTATATTGTTGTATGCTAATTGAGTGGGATGGTTATTTTATTTTTCGGATGGTTTGAGTTTCAAGGACGTTGGAAGGGATAAGTGGAGGAGAAGAAAAAGATTTTTGTTGTTGATTTGTGGTTCGTATGAGAGATTGATTGAGAAGATAAGGAAATGTGAGTGTTTTAAAGTTTTGGATAAATAAACTGAGAATGGATTTTACTTTGAGAGGAATTCGGTTAATAGAAAAAAATCCGTACATTCGATACACCGATTTCCTGTCACAGATACGCCGTGTATTCCGCATGCAAACAAGAATGCAGCTGAACGACCGATAGCATATCCGTCCAATCCCCAGCACACAGCAGATAGTTTTAATTAGCCGCGAAATCGAAAGTCATTATGATTCCATAGCAGTTTCAAAGACACCGCCGGTATCGTTTACCAATTTGTCGATCGACGATGAAACGCTGCCGCCAAGCGCATACCATTAAAAAAGAAAAATCTGCGCGCGTCGAGTAATTAATACCTGAACGAAATTTCAAAATTCCAGCGTGAAAACGCGCGCGCATTAATTCAATTCGACGCGCTCTTCCTTCTCTCTCTCTCTCTCTCTCTCTCTCTCTCTCTCTTTCTCTATCTCTCTCTCTCTCTTATTATATTTAAAATAATTTAACCCCCGTAAAACGGCCGATAAATCATCGCTCTTGCGCCGTGGCTAAGAAACAAGCGCACACGCCCATAAATCTCGCGCCCCCGAACAATTGTATAACACAGTTGCTCATGCGCAGGAGCCGTATGGAAAAAGCGGGTCAAACGCGCGAGGCTTATTTATCATCGGCGATCTCCGGACGCGCCGGCCGTTAAACTCTCCGCTCTGGAATTTCGTGCGGTGTGTGTGGAGTGTGGAAGTCGAGGTGAGAGACTTAGGTACTATGGGATGAGGATAAGAAGGGCGACTTTATCTCTGGGTGTACTGTATGACAACTAAAGAGATCGTGCAATACCGGTTTCGACTAGAAGACTTGTGTGTATAATTTCTAGTTGGGCTGCAGCAGTGGTAAACCTTTGAGTAGGTATACGCTTTATTTTTTGCTTTTGAAAGTCTACCTTTTTGTTAAACCGACTGTGTTGCGACATACCCTACGAAACGTGTAATTATGCGAGGTATACACGGGTGAACGAACTTTTGCAGAAGAGTACGCTGGAGATATGCTCCAGGTAGTGTAGTCTTACATACTGTTTAGTTCCATATGCGTCTGTAATTGATAATAATTTTGGCGAATTTTCATTCGATTCTAAGAATATTTCAATTCGAATGCCTAGAAACAACGAAATATATACTAACAACTGATAGATTATTTATTGTACAAATTAAATTAAGAGCAGAATGTATGTATTATTCTGAATCAAAGTGTATTTTTCAAAGCACTGACGAGAAAACCAAGAAATCCTTAGAAACCCGCAAAAAGTGTCCATTTCAAAGTAAGAAAACATATATATCTTCAACTAGCCGTCCTTCCTTCAACTCCGGGGGGGGGGGGGGGGAGACACTACACGTCGAAGAAGGAGAAGTCGATCCGGCCCAGGTCCTATATACCTACGCGCGAGACTCGTCTCGTCTTTCGAGAGCGCGTGCGTTGCAAAAAAAGAGAGACAGAAAGCAGCAGCAGCAAAGACGACGGTGAGCGAATCGCGTTGTAGCAGAAAACCGCTCCTGCGAGCCAAGAGAAAGAGTATACATATATGCAAGAAAGACGACGAGAAAATGAAGTGGTCGTAAGTGTGCGTGTGTACACGTGTTCGTGTACAGGAGGAAGAAACTGGACTTTGTGGTATAAATTACTAGGATTTTTAAGTGAATATTATGAATGTTGGTACACGCGTGTTCGTACAATGTAGATATTACCAAGATCTAAAAAATTGCGAGCTGGCCATGTCGGTGGAACTGACTAGTTTATTAAATATTAAACGAGAACGTTTTCGTCTGTAGAGGATAATTGAGGAAAACTGGTGTTCGCGTTGGTACAGGCGCCAGATCGATATCAATTGGATGTGTTTTCAGTTTTGTTGATCTTCTTGCGTTATTAAAATATTGAAATGCGATGGTACTCGATTTCAGAAAATGCTTTTCGATTAAAGCGGCCCTCATGAAATGATAAGAACAAGTTTAAACTTTTTTTCGACTAAGGTACAGTCTTCAGAAATAAAACGAATCGGTATGACGTCGGCACTTAATTAATGAAAAATGATACAAGTTGATCGATGTAAAACGCATCAAGTTAAAATGTTGAATCGTTTCAAAATTTTTATATTTTTGTAGGTTTGAGGGTATCAAGCTACATTAATGAGAACTCGGTGTTCGTTTTACTTATTTCTTTATTCGTCGGACGTGTGACAGTGGGTTCGTCTCTCGACGTTGACAGATCGAGAAGCGAGGAACGACTGAGGTCCAAGGTACATCCGCGAAACAGAAGTACCTTGGAAAGTATCGCAAAGAGTGGGAGGCTAATCCGCGGTACAGATGCAGAAAATACGCTCTGGGAAAATGTCGAATATCGCCGGACGTTTTATGACTTAATCCGACGGGCCGCTCGGTGACATGCCGCGCAGCGTCGGTTGAGGCTTATCCGGGTCCTATCATAAAGTTCAGGCGACGGAACATTTTCCGAGCACGTCTCGATTTCTGCTCGCCATATTTTTCATATAGTTAACTAAAAAACAACAACTTAAAGCAGTTATGGTGTGAGTGGCTTACACAGACTTAAGCAATGCTGTTTCGGCTTGTACAACCCACTTCTATTTTTTAATCATTAAACAAGTAGTCACTTTTGCCGATCACAATATTGCTCGCAAAATGCTTCTTCCCGTTATCGAAATCGGTCCCGGTTATAAACATTACCGAATAACTATTAGAAATATGCAGGCTCTACATCTAGACTTTCTTTTACTGATTAATTGCACGTTGATCATTTAAGGATAAACAATCAGGAAAAGAGAACGAGTGCTACTCGAATGATACAATTCTTATACACCTTACTATATGCGACCGAAGTAAAAGTAAAAGCAGCAGCTCGAGGTGTGAAACCAAAAGTGAACCGATAAAGAACGTCGAAAAAGCGCTTATGTAAAAATACAAAATACAAACGAAAACAAAAAGCAGACGCACACACACGTACACAGCACATCGGTTTCACTTTTCTTTTTTTATTCATTCCCTCTATTCGCAGTTGCGCGACACGACTTTAAAAGACTCGAGAGAGTAAAAAAAAGAGAATAGTCCACGCGAGAAAAATGCTATCTGGAGAGAGGCTCCGATGACGAATATCTTCAAAGGCGTAATGAAACGTGACCGTTTCTCTTCGGTGTTCTCTCTCTCTCTCTCTCTCTCTCTCTCTCTCTCTCTCTCTCTCTCT
>QLSS01000033.1:1155726-1219728 GCA_024372645.1 Trichomalopsis sarcophagae | reverse complement strand
TCTCTCTCTCTCTCTCTCTCTCTCTCTCTCTCTCTCTCTCTCTCTCTGTCTTTCTCTCTCTTGCCGCGCGCGAAAACACGTGTTTTATTTTTAAAGGTCGCCACGATGACGGTACATTCGAAATGATAGTTCTTAACGCGCACTGACCACAGAAAATAGATTTTTGTTTTAAAAGATTTGTAAAAGTTTCTCTGACAACTGACTGACTTTGCGCTGAGAGAAATATGGCTTGGACTACGGAAATAACGCACACGTCGAGTTTCTTTTAGCGAAAAGCAAAGAATTCGTTTTGTTAGCAGCTGTATATTTATAAAAGGCTTAATAAAAGTTTCACGACGAAGCCCACAATAAGCGATAAAACAAGATTCATACACACGCCATCGCTTATTCTCACACCTTAAATCATAAAATGCAATTTTCATACATCGAGAGTTAAAGTTCAGTATTGTCGCGGTAAACGTGTGTAAGCTTCGCGTGAATAAAAGAACGACTTTTTCATGCTTTCGTTTTCATTCTTCAGTCCCATTGTCCTGGGTGCGTTTGAATGATTGCTTTCTCGAGCAGCAGTGAGAACAACGTGCAAAAGCTCACCTCCAAAAAGCCATTCGAACTGATATTATATTATACCCTGGAGAATAGATCCTTCGTGTCGGCACTGTAATAAATTCTGGGGAGTATTGCAAAGTTAAGCGTAATTAATACACCTTTTGTGATTACCAAGTGAAACTTATGTACATGCGTTTAAAGTGTTTTTGCTGACAACGGGTGTAGAGTTTCGTTGCTGTTAGTGGAGAACATTATTTATGACAATGGATTGAAGTTTTGTTTGAAATTTTTAATAAAAACTTGACTTCAAAATACTATTATTTAGTGATAACAAAGCTATCGAATGAATTAGCAAATTTTTTTGCAAAACTGTTCAATCCATACTTCTTCATTACGCCGATAAAAAACGATAATTAAAAATCACGAATAATCCCAAAATTGAGTAACAGCCAGCCACGTATCAATTACTGTAGACATTTCGTCATCGACTTGAAGTTCGACCGAGCGCGTGAATTTCGCCAGGCGTTTTCCGCATGCCCTAACGAACGGACGTCTTTTCTCCACACATACATGAGCTCATAGTAGCGCCGAAGTTGCAGGCAACTCCTCGCGTCACGGAAATAAATAACCGTCCAGAAGCAGCGAGAGCTGTGTACTAGCACAAGCGCGACTGAAGCAAGTCAAATTTATCCGCGTCGTGACTTTTCCCAGAAACTACTCGGCCCTCTCGCACACCCTTCCATTCTCTTGTCTTTGTACTGACTAGTATTTGACTGCTTAGGTAGCTTTTAGATAAGTCGGCTATTAATTTTGTTTCGAAATGTAGCGCAAGAAATTATTTATTGCGGTCGTAATGAAAATTTATTGGAGGCCATTGTGATATGCTATTTTGTAAAATCTTATCGTTGAGATGTAGTTGATCCAATCACGGAGTACGAGATTGGATCGTAAACGATTGATTGAGACCATATTGATATCTATTTTTAAAATATTGCTATGCAGATATTTTTGGATTGTAAAAGTAATATAAGTAGCTTTTATGATTATTGACCACTTGGTGACGTCACGCGACCATTTGTTCGTAGTTGTGTCTAGTTTTTGTACAATGAATGCTCAAATTGCAGTGATTACAATGCATCGTAATGATAGTTATTCTACAGTAATCAGTAGATGTCTGCACGAACTCATACTGTACCATCACATAATAATTATATTTTGAAAAATAACTTAATTCGAAATTAAATAATCAAACGAAGCTAGGTAAACATTTTTCCACTGATTTAATCTCCCTACCAATATTCAACTCTTGGATTTCTCTCTCTTCTCGATTCTTCCGCATATTCTCTGTCGATGGACGAGTTCTGGTCCGATAGCGAAACGTAGAACTGATAAAGAGGGAGAAGAGAGAGAGAGAGAGAGAGAGTGTATGAGAGAGAGAGAGAGAGAGAGAGAGAGAGAGAGAGGGAGAGAGAGAGCAAGAAAGCACTGCACGAGCTGAGCGAATTCTGAAATAGCAGAGCTCCGAAAAGCCAACGCCCCGAAATATAACAGACTTACGCATCATTAAACTGCACGCGAGAAAAAATCATTGTTAATGCGCTGAAAAATCTGGTCGTTAAATACATCCTACGCTCGGCCGAGCGATGCTTTTGAGATGAAAGGTTTTGATTTATTTTTGGCTGGAGATGTGGCAGCGGCACCAGCAGTGGCGGCTATAGACACGCGCCGTGGTTTTAAATTTACAACTTTATAGCAGAAAGTGTGTACAATTCCAGAGCGACTCGATCCGTGGTGTGTTTTAACGAAAAACGAGCTTCGTATTTCATGAGATTTGAATTCAATAGAGCTGTTAAAAGAAAAATGTTCAACAGGTGCAGTTGGATATTTCGTTATTTTGGAAATGCGTTTTTTTTCCATTGTGCTTGTTTAATTTTTATATGAATCGTAACTTTTCAAAATTATTTTAACAATTTTAACATTATATGAATGACTACTCTACATTAAAATTTCAGAGAATTTCAGTTAACTTGTACGTGTTGTAGCATAATACCATGTCTATTTCTGTTCCACCTTTACTTCAGAGACATACAGACATAAAATACAAGATATCTCCAGTAGGTCATGTTTTTACAACAATGTTCTGCCAAGCTCATTTTAAAGAAAAAACACCTATCTCAGAATATATGAATAACAGAAATACAATGTATAAATCGAGTACGTGTTTTCTTTAAAATACAATATTCTTGTATGCGGCGTGTAACAAAGTTCCGATGGGCCTTGCAAACCGGAATTTTCTTCCGTAATTTGAGTTTTGGACACGTCTGCTCTACAATCATCGACTCATATGACCGGTTATACCTGAATCCCGGCGTTCATCGTCAAATCATAATAAACAGTTTGGATAAGCAGTCTCAATCGAAAGGCTATTGTTCGCTTTCTTGGAATACGAAAAATATTGGTGCTCATAAAAAGTGAGGTTTTAAAAATCTTCAATTATATTTAAATTTCCAAGATTTAATATGCTATAAAGTCAATGAATGCAGCAGTGAACGCAGACTGTTTTCATTAACAAATTGTTGAGAGATTCTGGAAACTTTAAAATTTTATGTTTTACATATTTAGTAAAATTATAGTGTAGAATAATGTGTATAAATAACACAAAATTGATGTATAAGAAGCGTTAAATAAAATACAAAGTGTAAATTCAATTTTTCTCCGATACATCCACCGTATCCAATTTCCATACAATCATCTCAAATCGAAATATTATAATCTCATCAACAGCTCAAATGTTTGCAAGCCGTCCAAACTCACGATCCATCTCTCCGCATCAACTAACGACATTGGCATACCAAGAACCAATTAAATCGTGATAAAAATCACCTACCTATATTCCCAACTCACTGCCACCTCTCTTTTTCCGTTCACACATCGCATGAGAACTTTCGAAAGCACTCCGCCATAAGCTCGTCGCGGACATTTCGAAAACGGCGAGAAACTCACCTCCCAAGAGTACTTCGAAAAAAAGCAGAACATCAGAATCCATACGCACGTGCGCGGCATTTCGCCGGTCTCGTTAGTCGCTCAGCCGAATATGGATATGATCGGCGTTGGCGAGTCGTCTATTTACCCGCCACTTCCACCTCGACGATATTGTGCGAGAGAAACTCCACGTGAGGTTGCAGGACTGCGGTGGCTTCTTAATTTCGAGTCGATGGATAAATTCCAAATTTGGATTGAAATGTAGTATTCCGGTTTTTGAGGCACTGATTGAAATTTATTTCGTTGGATGGATGCTTTTTTGTTGTTGATGTGCGAAGTTCGTAAAGAAACAGTAAATAGGCATCTTCAGCCAATGTTTTCGAAATCATTGAATCAGATAAATAAGAGTGACACAATTGGTGTCAGTATGTAGAATCACATTTGCATTTCACTGATTCAGTAATTTTACCCCCATATGTATTTCCACAAAGGAAAATAATTCAAGCAGTTTTACTGAATTGACTAGTAACGTTAGGGAAAATTTGTTACAATATAGTCATACTTTTTTTATTGTACTTTCTGCAAAAAATTTCAGTAAACGTGAGTAGCAAATGTTACTAAAAAAATATTAATGTAAAAACCGCCCTAATCACCCCACCTCCGCATATACTCTCCTATACATACACATCAAAATGCCAGCATCTCGAAAGTAGTCTACAGCAGCCTGGACGCGTGTCCTCGCACACGTCTCCTTCCCTCCTTTACGCACTCGTACACTATACGGCAGCGAAAAAAGCGCGTCCTTATACACCGCGCGAGTGACTTTCACCCCGCAGACAGAAAGAGAAGATGTACCCCTGCAGAGAAGCTTACACCGGTTTCGAGACACGTATAGGTATAGAGAAGAACCGAGAAAAAGAGCCGTCCTGACCTAATGGAAGAAACCGGCAATTTATGCTCCTGGACGCGCTGGTTCGGTCATTTGGCTAATTCATTATGGCTTTTACTCTTGCGGTTTCCATCTATTCGATATGCGCGCGGTCTGCGCTTATATGACTGCGCTGTGTGATTGTGTCGCTGCGGTGATGTAGTGGTGCGGTTTTGGCGAGGAGATTAGGCGGTTTGTTTGGTATGATGAGCATTTTCTTATGTACAGCTATTCAATATACTTTTGTTTATTCAAATTCGGAGAACAATAAAATGACGACGTGTGCAGAACTTTTTAAATATTAATGTTACTGCGAATACTGCTTCGATATATTAATAATAAAAAAGTACCTATCTATAGTTTTTAAAACAACATTAAAACATTCAAATGAACCCATATATCGACTCATCACGTAAACACCTTCAATTCTCTCACAGTATAACTACTTTCGCATCACGACTCCTCATCTCGCGATCCGCACGTGTCGCGATTCCGGTGTGGGAGGCATCCAGTAAGTATACAAAAGATCATGTGGGGAATCGGGAAATCCAACTTTCTCTCTCAACATCGAAAACGCGCGGGTGGCCGGCTCACAATCCATCACGACTCCCATCTGTATATAAGAGACGCAAGAAAGAGGTGATGCAGGCGCACGAGCGAAACTTATACATCCCGAAAACTGGCTTCGTGCCAACGTCGAAAATGGAAGCATATCCCGTCTATTACGTTTCTATACGAGCCCATTATTGACTGACTTTTGAAGCTTGTTGCCTTCGCCCAGTCACGCTATACACACATCATCAGCAGTAGCAGCATCCAGACTTATCATTTTCTTCTTCTTCTTCCTTTTCCACGTCGTCCACCCACGCAGCGGACATAGACACAGCGTTTTACTACTCGTGCGCTAATGTGTATCGCGCGAATTCTCAAAAGGCCCACAGACGCATTTACGCGCTTGAAAATACACAGGGCGAATAAGCGCGTATTCATGGCGCTCATCAGTTCGCATCCCAAAAACGCGCACACGTATACGCGTACACGAGCCTGTGTGCATGTATATATCTTGCCCTCTGTCTTTAGGTCTTGGGAGCGCTGTTGAGTTCAACGCACGCGCGGAGAGTTAATTTCTGCTCCGAGAGCCGACTCTCGTTCGATTTTCTGAACGAGCTTGCAAAAATTGGGGAGAGAAAGATCATTCGAATGTTTCCCAGCTGTAGGCTGTGGGTTATCGCTGAACGACTCGAATTCCGTTTGTGAACTGGAGTCGTATCTCGTTCTTTTTTTTGGGATTTTCTACTCGAGTTACCGCTAATGATTTATTTGCGAGAGCCATGGATTCGAAAATCGCGCGTTATACTGGCAAGAAGAAGGGGATTGTGTTACGGCTTGCCAGGAGAAATTAAAGAGTTTATTTTAATTCATCGGTATGGGTTGAGGGAGTTGTCGGGTACCGATACCCCCAATAAATTCGCTTAGATATGCGTCGTTGATTATTTTGAAAATGATAGTTGGTACGATAGACATAGATTTTATACCGGTCGCTGTAATTGCAGTTTAAAAGCCCAGAGAACAAATATATCAATAGGTAAGAAAAAACTTCACAATCTTGTTGAGGAACACGCTTTATTACTGTCCCTCGTGTTCGTGTGGTTCTCGCCTGCGGTGTACGACTTTTCTTCATATACGAGTCAGTGAAGATTAATCGCTCTTTGATAGGAATAACTTGAATTGGTGGCTCGCGTCGCGTTTCGTTTTCGATGATATTGTCATACTTCCGTGGAGGTATGTCACCTACTTTTTATACGATTAAACTTGAAGTAGATGAAATTAAATTAAGGATATTATCGAGGCTAATTACTTATAGGCACTTATCTGATATTTTCAGATCTAGGATTTATTGACCTAATTAGGGAAAGTGGATGAGTAATGAAGTCAATGATATTTACCTTCGAATTATCTAAATAGAGCCTTTTCTTCAGCTGTACAGTTTTCTATTAATATTTCACCCGTTTATGATTTACGTATTTAGACAACAGCCATCAAATTTGTTTTGTGGGTAATTTATTCTGTCCATTCATAACATAGGCGCAGTAAATAATTTGACCTACATAATCCTCTCAAAAATCAATTTACCGTTAAAGCATGAATTTCTTGCAGCCCATTTAATTTTATTTTATGTCACATAACAACACGATTACTATTTTCTATTAACGTCCGCCGCACTCAAGATCGCCTTGATGACTGACTTCCATATTAGCACAACAGATTGTATAATTATTACCTCGCAAAAAATATACTAAAAACACTCGCACATTAATTTCCAGTTGCACAATATATAACTTATTATGTCACGTTCCTTTAACGATTCCGATGATGCGACATGGATAATCTGCATGAAAATCTCTTGAACTTCGCAAAGAGCCAGAAATAAAGGTGCTCTCTACACTACACTATACACACATGCAATCCACTTCGTTAAGATTACCGATGTCGTCATCGCAAAAGCACATCAATGCCGAATGTGAACGCGTTTCGCCAATGTATACGAGGGCACTTGGCACCTCTCGACGGACGGACGTTGCTGCTTTGACCGAACTTTATGGGTTGCCGTGTTTTAGGCGCGGGCTCGGAAGATGTGCGTTTTAAGGAATACGAATACCTAACGCTGATAAAATGAGAGATATGTGCGTGGATTCCTGGACAGGAGTCGCGTATTTTTCGTTATATTGTCTCAGGAATCTCAAACTTTTTAAATTAAAATTTAAAATTTACTTGTGTGCTACACATTTTTATTTTAAAAACACTGTTGCCCGTTGAAATCAAGCTTCATTTTAATATTTTAACAATCACCATCGTCTGAACTTTCGTCATCGCCTGAAATTTTCGTGTATGTGGCAGGTGAAGATAGATGGCGTACAGGTAATTTTCCGTTTCCCTCACAGCAATCCACGCACCGTGTCTAGATACAGTGGTGCCACCAATGTTAAAACCGGCTTCTTTTGGCCTGCTGCTTCATCTGCTTACGTTATAAGTGCGAAGCGTCTTAAGCCGATAGATTCATTTTTGTGAGTTATGTATTTAAGTCTTCATTGTTACTTTCATAGACCTTTCCTGCTTATTTCGCTCTCTGCAAAATCAAATTTTATCATCCTTCATTCACAAAATAAGAATTAAAGAATTGTCCACGAGAAAAGGCAATCTAATAAATGAGAGGACGTTGAACCAAATCACGGATAGACCAGACTCACATAATACATATAGCATCATGCCGTCGTACTATTTCGACTTGATAAACAAATATCAGCGGCTTGAAAATAGCAGCCGCGTCTTATACGAGTCGCTGCTCTCTCAGCTTGTCTCCTTCAATGCGATGCCCTGCTTAGAAAGAATTCCAGACCTCGGCGCGTTTTTAAAATTAAAACGTACCCTTTGATTATTTTGCCTCTTCGTACGTTTCGAGACTGTAAACTGACTGTAGAATCCGAGCTGGATGGCGGATGCTTCTTCCCGTTGTTGGATCGTTTGTTTGTACAAGGGACCGCTATTTTGAAACACAGTCTGAGATCCAACCGCGGAGTTTGTAGCACACAAACGTTTTTTTTTACTTTGTGAATACGTTCGCACTAAAACATATTCTGAGCACTTGATGTGAAGGAATCGTTGACATTAACAATCAGTTGCTAAATACAAATTTTGCGATTTATTAAAATACCAAATAATTTTTTTTAATGGTAAAATAAATTTTTCCGCTGAATTCTTGAACCGTGAATATTAACAGCCTACAAGTGTAGGCATATTTACTAAATCCTTATGTTTCTTTTTCTGTCTTTCTTTAGAGTGGAGAATACCTGCGGCTAAAAGTTTTGGACATACAGCCGGAACTAACAAAGCTGGGCGTTTCGCCGGAGGAGGCAAAAGAACTCTTGAACGCCCACGATGAAGTGCTTCTTCGACTACAGGTAAATACGCAAAAGAAAGTCAGAAACTCTCGAGAGATTGAGATGCTGACAGGGTAATTATTTCAAATCCCGTTTGGCTCAACAATAAGTGTGCAGTTGAGTGCCGCGGAAAAGTTCTCTCGTGTAGCGCAACTAGCAATTTCTTACATTATAATTTCTAAAGGCTGTTCAAAAAATAAGTATCTTTTGTAAGGGCGGAACTCGAGAATATCCATATGTGCCAATCAAGTTTACTTGAACATATCGAGTGCATATTTTCGAAGTAACGGATTCTTCGATTAAAAAATTAAACGCAAGATTGTATTCTGAGTAAAATATGTGAAATTTTGTTTAAGGATAAACAAAGTCCGGTCGAAGAATTACTGAGACAGGCCGATCGAGTCATATCGACGCAAAAACCAAAAACAGAAGTGTACAAAGCCATGGCTGAAACACTAGCCGCCGCCTGGAAAGATGTGAACGATCTTCTGGAAAGAAGGAAACAAATTTTAGAACGAAACGTGCTTTTCCAATGGTAAAATTAGCTTATAATAATAACATTATTGAAAACATATTTAAAGCCACAGTTTATTTATCATTTGCAATGCATGTCCTAATTAAACTTTCAAAAGTGATTAAGTATTACTACAAGAGAAAGCTGACAATGAAACTCAACTACCCTACTTTGTATTTAAATTGACACTTGTGCTGAGGTCGCAAAAATGCTTAAGATTTTATTAACTTCCTTTCCACGTGGGAGTAGAAAATAAATAGCACCGCAACTGACTGCCGAATCTTAAAATTAATCTCAGCCAATCCTTTATCTGCTTTATTCATACCTTCTACTTAAAAGCGCCGTATGTGCTTCAAATCAAAATCTGTTGATTGTAGATATATGAGTGGATTAAAAATAAATAATTTAGGATCAACAATATAAATGCAACAATTATGCATTTACTAATTTATATTCTCTGATACTCATTAATTTTACAGTCGAGCAGAGGAGTGCAAGGAAAGTATGAAGACTTTAGAAATGGCCTGCAACGATACTCTTTTACCGATCGAAATCGAGGTAGTGAAGGATTTTTTGAGAAAGATTCATGAATTGAGAAAAACGATGCTTGAAACTCTCATGGGAGCTTTGAAGGATGGTAAAGTGTTATTGGACAGACTTCGAGAAATCGCAAACGAAGGAACCCTCGACTCGAGGCCAGACAGAATAAAATCTGATGCCGATAATGGTATATCTTTAAAGATATTATTTTTAGTTGCATATTTATTAGATATAATCCTTAATCGTTTAATAGAGATTTTCATTATAGATAAGCTTTTCACACGCATCGATGAAACATGAAATATAACTGCGTGTAACAAGTATTATCCTGTTATGTTAATAAGAACGTTTTTACACGCGTACACGCACATATATTAATATAACAGAACAGCTTATACAACCTTATGCATCTAAATATAAAACTTTGTGATCACAGTCATGACAAAGCTGGTCAATCTATTGAAAATCACGCTCCATTCAATCATGCCTCGCAATCAAAATCATAAAATATATTACCCACACTATAAAAATGACTCTCGATGACAATGCCGATCCGGGATACTCAAACCGATCTGTCTATCCCTCATACACAGCGATGCACAAGGTAGAGGGCTGGCTAGAGGCGCTCCACGACAAGAGGCGTCTGATCGAGCTGTCGTTTCGCAGCAGGAAGACCCAGCTGGAGCAGTGTCTCGGGCTCGCGCTCCTTGCCACGGATCTACGAGAGCTCGAGGATACGCTGACTGACCGAGTGAACGCCCTGTCCAATAGCAATGATCACCTCGGCGACTCCTCGGCCAGCGCTGAGTTATTGCTCTTCGAATTGAGAAAATTGCAAGTCGAGGCTAAGGTTTGTTTGTCTCTGCGAGGAGTCCCTTTATTGTTTTGCATTGTAGTCCAGAGCGTAATCGATTGTAATTTATACGAGAGATTGATTGGCTCTGAGGGAGATTGTAATTGCGGAGGGAGATACGTGCACGTGATGAATCGTAATGAATGACGCGTCAGGTGGAGATGCGAGTTATAGTTTTCATTTGTTGAATTGATTGGAGTTGAACTTTAATGTTGTTTCGGTCGAATTGCAGCAGATAATCAATATCGGGTTTGGTTGAACGTTTAATTGTGAACAATGGGACTAGTCTGATACACTTTTGCTTCTACTTTTATGCGTTAACTCAACTATCAATTCTATGCCGCGTGACTATTCTTCTCTGCCTGTGATGTCATGGTGCATCTACTTTTAACATAGTGACCTCACCTGTTTCACGATAATATTTACACTACCGTAGCTCTGTCAATTTTTAGATATTGAGAAACATTTTAAAAGTCATAACAGACTACATAATTGTATTTTTACGTAATTTAAAAGATGGTTAAAAATAGTACATACGTGTGACTTAAATGGTTCTTTTTTACATGACGCAGTTAGCACCCGAGCGCAGCTGTAAAAAAGAACCATTTAAGTCACACGTATCGTAATGTACTATTATTATACTGCTTTACATAGTATGCAGTACAGATTTTTTACGATTTTTACAGTCACTACTATTTATCCTCTATCCTTTAAGAAGATGATCCTTTACGAAAAAAACTTTTAAAAAACAGGAGACACATTAACTATCAACAACCGGTATAGAGCAAGACTGTTCGGATCCTTGGCGGTATCATACACGACAAACATTGTTTTACAACCGTACGAGCGATCGCTGTCGCCGCGTGCTGAAACCTCTCCTGCGTGCATAAATCACGGCTCTTTACTACCTACCAGCCAATAAATTCCACCTAGTTTATTCAAGCAAGCGCATAAGAATAAAAATTCTCTCTTGTCTGTTATACAGGACTTTCAGGATAGGGCCCTGAAGATAACGAAGTCGACGGAGCATCTGGTATCCTCGGGGCATTTCGCCGGCGAACAGGCGACCGATCAGGCCTACGCTATACTCGGTGCCGCTGCCGATTACATAAACGATCTCGATCAGTATGAGCTCATGCTTAATCGAGCCCTTGCTTTTTTCGAATCCGCACAGTCGGTAAGTTTTTTTTTTACGTTGTACAGTTCTTATCGACCGACTGTTTTGCATTAAGCCTTGGTAGCTGATCTTGAAAGTGTTTGCGATCACTAATGCGCAGAGAAAATAGATCAATCACAATAGAGGTGTGCGAATATTCAGAATGTTATACGTAGAAACGCCAAGTAATGATACAATAATTTAGAACTAGATTTTTCCTCATATAGCTTGAATTTTTCGGCTCTGTGTCCGCTCTTTAGTCTTTGATATCTTGATATAGACGAGATTAAAGTTAAGTCTTATTTTTTATGCTAATGATATTTGAAATAATATAAATCAATTCTAACTTAGTTCAAAACAAAAATTTATTCACATGCATAAACTCTCGTTTCAAAATATTAAGTAGAATCAATCCAACAGGTCTACACGAAATTGGATCAACTGGAGATCCAACTGGCCACTACTGATCATCCCCCTCGTTCTGCGGGTCTCGCACGACTGCATGCACAATCGGTCAAGACCTTGGAGGACGTAACGGTCGGCCCCCTCGCCGAGGGTTACGCTCTTCTGGAAATCACGGGAAGAGGAGCGCCCGGCGCCGAGGTATCTATAAATCTCTGATTCTTTTACTGCTTTCCTCAATTTTTCACACCGGCGTAACGCTTCGCTTGCGCGACATATCGATGCCAATCGAGTCTGTGTGTGAGCTTATACGGTCGTGGAGATTACGCGAGTACATGCCTCTCATTGTTACGGTTTTGTATGTTCGATGAGGCTTGTGATGTGGGCTGCGGTCAACCGTGAGAGCAGTGGTTTTCCGAACGAGCTTGCGTTGAAGTTTTTTGGTTGGATATATTATATACTTTGCGGTGTAAATGGATTAAAAAGATTCTATGAGATCGAGACCGATTTTTATCTAGTTATGTTTTTTGTCGAATGAAGAATGTAAACAAGCGTGTTAACTCAATTATTTTTATTGGTATAGGGTGTCAAACGTACAGTGGAAGAAATCGAAGACCGAAAAATACGATTGCTGGAGCGCTGCACGGCTCACCGAGAAGAAAACGTGCGCATCTCGCGCTGTATAAGTGACTTCCTGCAAAAATACGACGAACTGTCGAACTGGCTTTCTGGCATCGTTGAAGCTTTTCTGAGAGGACACCAGGATATGGGCAACGATTTGACGATGGCTCGAGATTTTTACAAGGTGATCTAATCTTCTCCAATGGTAGCATAATTACATTATTACACGATTCATAATTTAATTAATACGATTCGCAGGTACATGAAAAACTGATGGAGGATTTGGACAGACGAGCCGACGAGGTTCGCCGACTGGATCGTGAAGTAGTGCCTAGTGACATCTTAGAAAATCTTCAGGACACTGAACGCGCCGACATTTTCGACAAAGTTGAGGCGCTTAGAAGTTCCTGGAACATGTCCAGAAGTGCACTGGACGCCAGACTTCAACTGGCCGCGATGTACGTCGATTTCCATCAATCGGCTGCTGATTTGGAAGGAGAACTTGATCAAATCGAAGAAAGCCTAAAAGGAAATGCCGACAATATGAGCGACGTTCAAATGGAAGACCTCGAGAGAAAGTGGGCGACATTGCAACCGCGATATGTGAACCTCACTAGCACCGGAAAGAAATTCTTGGAAGAAAGCAGAAAGATCGTAGATTCTTACCTCGATGTGCCGCGAGCTTGTCTGTGCATCGAATCCATAATGGAGAAGTTTGCAAATAAGCAATTTAATCTGCAACAGAAGTACGAACACTTGGTCACTACGGTGACGATCGAAAAGGAAATTCGGATAGAACAAGAGAAACGACTGGAAGAGAGTACTAGGGTATGGATTTAAATTTCGGAATAGACAAATTCTCGTGCAAAAATAGTCTTACATTTTTATTTTTATTTTAGACGATACAGTGGGTATCCAAATTCAGAGAACAACTCTTCCCAGTCATCACGTGTGAATCAACGAAGCCAACTGATATTTTGAGAAATCTTGAAAGCTCTCGTATCAAGATTCTTCCTGAACTGAACGACGCTGTTACTGAATTAGACTCTCGAATAAAGAGCATCGAAGGATTTGGAAGAAAAGGTATGATAACTTTCGGTGTATTGTACAAACAGAATATTTTTACAGAAATGTGACTAATTGACATTTATCAATTTTGCATAGATGCTAAATTCAACATTGAAATCAAAATGAAATTAGCCCAAGTCTCTGAGCGACTCCGAACAACCGCTTCGGATTACGAAAGCCTCCTCGACGATCTCATCTCTATTTTTGAGAAACTATCGCAGGTACTATATTCAAGTTTCATTAAATTCAATCTTTCAAAGAACCAAAATATTATTCGTTAATTTTCAAACCTATTCCAGGTGGAACAAGAAATTGACGCACAGAACAAGAACGCAGAGTCCTCGTCAACTCTTAACAAAGAGTCCCTTCACGAGGTACGAGCACTTTTGGAGCGTCTTGATTCCCACACCCGATCAACGTCTGAAATCTTCAAACGAGCTAAGCAAGAGTCCGAAAAAGTTATCGTCAAGATTCAAAACATTGAACCAGCGGATACGGCTCGTCAAGATATCGAAAAGCTTAATCAGTCCTTCCGAATTGCGGTTGAAGAATGGAACTCGTACTCAAGTTCGACGAAGACTAGGCTTCAGGAAAGACTGGACTTCTGTTTATTTGGAGATGATTTGGATAAGATCAATGCTGAGCTTCGGGATCTAGCCGAACAACTGGCGATGATTACTGGTTGGCTTAGAGAGAGCCTTGCTGCAGCTAGAGGAGCTTCTGAGGCATTTACACAGTTTGAGAAAACTTTAGATGTAGGAAATAATTTGTACTACGTATTGTGAGTTAAGTCGATTAATTCGTTAATCTAATAAAATTTTCATGATTGCAGATTCTGGAGAAGAGAGTCGAAGAGTTCATTAGGAAGACAGAAGTAACAGTGGGTAAAAATTTGCCGAAAATTGAAAACGAACTGTCAGGCCTTAAAAACAAATTGAAAACGCTGAAGAATCTCACAGAAGAAACGAGGCAGAAGATCAATTCAAGCATCGAATACTTTGAATTACTGGAAGAAGCGAAGGAATGGTTCAAGGAAGGAAGTAAACTCCTAATCGTCGTGGCAAGGAAGGCTACATCAGTAAAAGCTCCCGAGGATGCTAACACACTTCTTCAAGATATTGATGCCTTCTTGAAACCTGGCGAAGACAAACAAGAGAAAAGAATCGAAAAGATTCGTGAATTATCTACAAAAATATTTGGTAGGTTAATGTACACATCATGACAATAATCTTACAGCAAATAAGACAAAAAAATATTGTAAAAAGCAAATACTAAGAAATTGACAAACTTTAGGAACCGACCGACTGCCCCAATTCAACGACGTCGTTGTAGAGAACCGCGAGATGCTAGACTCTTTCGCTGTGATCTCTTCGGAGCTGCGAACATTGGCAGAAAACCTACGCAACGCTGAGGACTTGCGAGAGAAACTTCAGCGCGAGCGCGAAGAAGCAGACGCTCGAGTAAAAGAAGCCCAAGCCGAAGCAAGCGCCGCCCAAGCAGTTGCTGCGGAGGCGGAAAACGCGAGAAAATTCGCGGAACGACTTACTGCAGAAATGTTGGAGAGGGCGGCTGAAGAGGCCAGAAGAATTGCTCTCGTCGAGGCGGAGAATCTGCAGAAGGCGAGGGAGGTTTCCACCGCGTCTGCGCAGACCGAAGCGCAGAGTGAGCTGGATGGTGGGCCGAGCGTTGTCAAGGAGACCATCAGGAAGGAAATCCATATTGTGGAGAAAGTATGTTCTATTTGGTTTAATTAATTTCTTTATGATAGTTTAAAAATAATGGAATTTATAATCAAGAGTATCTATTTTATTAAGAAAAAAAAAACAGATTTTAATAATAAATATTTGCATACTATAATAAGTAAAAAAGAACAATATTATATTTGAAAACACAAAATACGGTTTAATATTGAACTAAAATTATCTGCTATTTTTCGAAACAAAGCTTAAGAATAGAATGTCTGCATGCATAATTATACAAGGCTGGTATGCTTGAACGCTTTACAACTCTCTTAGTTTATGAGAAGAAAAACGAAAAATCAAGGTTTTTTAAAAGAATTTAAGAACTTGATTTCATTTAAATTGAAAATTGTATTTGTTAAAAAACATATACTCGATGAAAAGCATTGTTGACAAATCACATTACAAACGCGCGATAGATACAAAAACCTACGAAAATGTTCATTTTAAACAATTGCAGACGGAAATAGAAGAAGAGCACATCTCTACCATCAAACAAGAGCAAACGCCAATAATAGAACCAGTTGAAATTGTAAAAGAAGAGACAATAATTTCTGAGGAGCGGCAACAGCCTATGGCGACGACGCCCATCCTAGTCGAGCCAGCCGTAAAACCCGAATTCGCGGTTCCGCTTTACGATGCGACAATACAGGAGGGCGAGAGGTTCACCTTCGAATGTCGAGTCGTCGGTCATCCTCGACCTGAGATCAGTTGGCACAAAGACGGCATTCCGATTTTAAACAATCCGGATTACTTGACCAAGTGCGAGCCCGACGGTCTGTGTACCTTAACGATCGAGGAAACTTTTGCCGAAGACTCGGCGAAGTTCAGTTGCAAAGCGGCCAATGAGGTGGGAGCCGCCGAGACTGAAGCTGTTTTGAAAGTCAGAGGTACGCTTGCGAGATGATTTTCGACTTTTTAAAGGCTTATTTGAAAATTGCTAATGACAAGTATACTGTTTTACATTTACAGAAACTTCTCCGGAAGAACAATTAAGTCCACCGTTATTCGTGAAGGAATTAAGTGCGTCGGTGGCTTTAGAAGGCTCAACTCATCAGCTGGAGTGTAATGTGCAGGGAAATCCATTACCTACAGTTCAGTGGTTCAAGAACGACGTGAACATCGATAACTCGCCGGATTATGTTACGACCTACAACAACGGCGAGGCGATTTTGAAGTTCGAGGAAGTCTACATCGACGATCAAGGCACGTACATTTGTAAAGCCGCTAATCGGATTGGACATGCGGCGACCTCGGCTACTCTGATGGTAGAAGGTATGAGAGAAATAGTTCATCAGTGTGTCGAGTAGTTAATATGTTTAGAATATGTAAATATCAATTTTACCGTGATGGACACTTGTTAAATTTGTTTATTCGGGTTATTTACTTAATTGTCGCCATTCGTTATGATTATTTATTCACTACTATAATTTTTGCATTGTCAGGAAAAAGTATCATTTTTAGCTTTCAAAATACAAGATTTTGAAAACGTGATAACTAATTCTTTGTTTTGCATGGTAGTAACGAAACCAAAGGAAGAAGCTGTCATAATGGAATTGCCAACAATCACAAAACCTCTTTCAAGCGCAACTGTAGTGACTGGAGAAAAAGTTGTACTGGAAGTCGAAGCAATTGGAACTTTACCCATTTCATTTATTTGGACTCATAACGGAAAATCTTTAGACGAAGTAAAAACAGTTAAGGTATATAAATTAAAAATAATTTTTAAACAACACCATGGTATTATTATCAAACAAGAAAAATTGCTTGACTTTTGCATCAATACCAATATCATATTAGCCTATACGATGCCAAAAATGGTACAAGCTTGCAGATACCTTCATCAGATTACTGTCAACGAACTCGATAATCAACTAAAAAAAAATACACAAAACGAACACTTTCATCCAAAATAACAACGATTAAGTGTCTCTTCATATCTTATCAAACCCGTCATCTCTCTAAAAGCTCTCTCCATCACGAAAAAGCTTAGGTGAAAGGTCGCCCCTAACTCAATGTCTATAATTTTAAAGCTCCACACGTCTAATTCGGTACTCTCTCGTCCGCTGGCTCTTTCTCTATCTCTTTCACTTGTTCCATCTCTTGTCCGCGCTGCGTATTTTTAGAGCTACTCTCTCTCTCTCTCTCTCTCTCTCTCTCTTTTCTCACCTTCGCGCCGCATATGTGTACGCGCGAATCGAGTTGGAGAAAGCGAGAGAGAGAAAGCATAAGGAAAAGAAAAAAAGGGCCGGAGGGAAAGCTAGGAAATGACCCCGCATCTGATGATCTGTCGGCAGATCCGTGCGGACGAGGCAGCCGGGAGGAGCGGCCTCGAGCTGCTGGAGGCTTATCCCAAGGACGCGGGCAGGTACGAGGTGACGGCGCGCAACGCGGCCGGCATGGCAACGGCCGGCTGCGACGTCACCGTCAAGGTCAGGCCCTTGCCCACCGACACCAGCGACTCCGAGGCTGCGAAGCCAGCACTGGTCAAGAGGGACATGGAGCCCAAGGCGCCGAGGATACAGTTGCCCCTTAAGGATCTTAGTATCAACGAGGGCGCTAGCGCCAGACTGGATTGTATCATCGTTGGACAGCCGGAACCTGAGGTATGAGAGTGTTGGATTGTATCATATTCTAAGGATGTTTTTGACGACGTTTTTATTTCCGTTTTATTGTGCCATATTTGTTATTTAATATTGTGGCACAGATAATTTGTTGATTGAGCTTTTATTCAAAAAGAATACTTTGAAAAAAATACTTTTTTTTAAATTTAGTATTCATTATTGTTAATAATATTTATCGGAAACAGAATTTATCAAGCATACACGAATATAACAAAGTTTAAAATACAGCAAAGCAAAGTATCAATGTAGACATCATCGCTGCAGTATCTTGTTTGATTCACTGGACTGTGTAAAAATAACAGTTGTTTCGGTCTCCACGTGATCCTAATAGTGGACTATTACGTGATCATGTATACGTGCGATTAGGTTTATATTTAGAATACTATATTTTTGTCTTTTTAAAGTACTAAAAACGGTAAGTACTAAAAATGAAAACATTATAGATTGAATACTAATTGACGGAATACACATTTGTATCT
Source organism: Trichomalopsis sarcophagae (assembly GCA_024372645.1). Taxonomy (NCBI): domain Eukaryota; kingdom Metazoa; phylum Arthropoda; class Insecta; order Hymenoptera; family Pteromalidae; genus Trichomalopsis; species Trichomalopsis sarcophagae. The sequence continues at coordinate 1,201,338 of QLSS01000033.1, read as the reverse complement.
ATTAAAAATTTTTAATTATATAATATTATTACTTTTTTAATTCAAATTATCAGTCCAAAAACTAGCAAAGTCGTATTTTCCAGGTTATATGGTATCACGATGATAGACCGGTAAAAGAATCGGCAGATTTCCAACTTTTGTTCCAAGGTGACAGATGCTCGTTAGTGATCTATGAAGCTTTTCTTGATGATGCTGGTGTTTACAAAGTTGTTGCAATTAATACTGGTGGGGAAGCATCAAGTGAATGCAGGCTAACAATTCAACGTAAGCATTAAAATATTAGAAAGTTCTTCCTTTTTACTATTTAAATAAAGGAGGTATAAATCTTTTGTATGCTAATGGATATCCACAATTCATGTACTTTTATTACATTTTGTTCGGACATGATACACTGGCTCTTGTCACGTGTGTACACACGTCACGGGTTTCGAATTACTATAAGAAGACGAAAAGAAGGGTGCAATGCGGTGGCGACCGTGGCGCGACGACAGAGTGTCTGCCTTGCAAGCCAGAGGATCTCGGTTCAAGCCCGGAGTCCGTCACTTTTTCGTTGCACTCTTTACTCGTAACACTCTATATAAATTTGTTTAAATACGGTTTAAAAAAATCTCATGGTTTTAAATTTATTGAAAACGTAACCAGACTGCAAATGAAACAAATACACAAAAAATAATTAATTATCTACTATTGATCAACTAATCTCAATCATTCTTAACCTCTAGAACGAGGCCTGGAAGCTGCAGAAAGCTCGCCAAAGTTTGTCAAACTCTTGACGGATCTTTTGATAGCCGAAGGTGAGGAAGCGCGATTTGAATGCGCGGTAACCGGCGAACCGAAGCCCTCTGTCATCTGGCACCTGAACGGCGAAGTTCTCGTGGAAAACGAGCGCGTCAAGATAGTGAGCGACGAGACCGGTCGTAGCATTATAAAAATCAACCCGACTACGCCCGATGACAAGGGCAACTACACGGCCAAGGCGACGAATCGTGTGGGCGAGGCTAAGTCGTTCGCCAAGCTCGTGGTCAAGGTTCTCAGTGATTTCCAGCGTAAGGATGATAACGTCGTGCAGATGGAGGAGAAACTCGTGCCGCCGTACTTCAAAGAGAAGTTCGAGAGCAGACTCGTACCCGAAGGTATCATGACCAAGTTCGAGTGCATCGCTGTTGGCAAGCCCTCGCCCAAGGTCAGTTCTGATATTTTGCTATTTTCAGTTTTGAGAATTTAGATTATTATTAGCAGCTGGGCTTTATTACGTGAACTAGATAACTGTCGATGCTATTAAAATACTAGCAGGCATTGGTGAATATTCGTAAACACACGTCTAACTGAATCTATAAAAAATTACTATAAAAATGTGTATAGTTTCTGCAAAACGTATTGTACACAAATCATAACGAATAGATTTAATGAAAAGAATCTATACGTTTTGAAAGTTCAATCACTTGTTATATCTGAAATCAAACATTTTTATGACGTAATATGCTTAACATCATACGTTATTTTAATTGAAGCATATTATAATAAGTACAGGTCGATTCAGTTTTAGGATTTTCAATGAGTTTCTACCGAGATCAATTTTAAATAGATGCAATGCAATCTCTATGTATATATAAGAATGAAACAAATGGCGTGTCTTATTCTAGATGGAACGCATGCCAAAAATCATTTTGCCATTTCTGCAACCCACCGATCCCACATGCATCTTTAGATAAATTTCTGAGCATTTTCGACGTAATTCAGTCTGAATCGAGGCTCGCGCGAATCATGGCTCTATTAGCTTTTATCTTATCGCTTATAATCGTAAGTGTCAGTGTGGGAAGAAAATCATTCAAATATGATGATTAAGTTTGTGTTAAACTATTTGTTTTTAGTACGAATGTCTTAATTGTGCTGGTTTGATCTAATGTAAACACTTAAAAATTGATCGCCGATAATTAGGTTGTTTAATGGGATAGTAAATGTTTTTGCAAATAATTAAGTTAATATTTATAATTCTGAAACTTATGTGTAAGCGAGTAATGTCTATCACTATGAATCTTGAATTTATTCTTGATTTCCAAATGGTACAATCATATGACGCATTAATTTTGATCATCCTAAAAGAATGTTAATTTTTATTTCCATGAATCCTAATTTACGTCGACGACAAAGAAATCTCTATAGATGCATCCTCGACTTTCATGTGTACCATATATTATGTTGTGATTGTGAAGTTTGAGTGATTCGAAGGTCAACATTCCAGGATGCCACGATTGACTTACATTATGAGTCAAAAAGTGCATCTTCGTATACGAACGGGCGGTTTTAATTGCTATACATTACTCGCAACGGACGCTTACATCATAAACTTCAAAACGCGCCGTGTAATACATTTTACATCTTTTTAAAGTTAAATAAAAGATCCGATTTAGATCTTGGGTATGCTTGCACATTGATTATTGATAATGAATAAGAGAATCAAATCAATTTAGATAAAATGATTAATAATCTTTTCTACTGGTGAACTTCAATTGTACAACAAAATCGCATTTAACTGTAATCGTGCCAATTATTCTTAATAGATTCAGTGGTTCTTCAACGATCGACCAGTTCATGGAAAAGACTTTCTGGTTTCTGTCAGTGGTGATCGCCAGGTACTAACAATTCCGGAAGTAGGAAGTGTTCACGCTGGCAATATTTCCTGCGTTGCGGAAAATGCATCTGGAAAAGCAGTTTGTGAGGCAAAAATTGAAGTCGGTAAGTTCCTTTTATATTTCATAACAAATTCGAATGCTAATTCGTAAAACCAGTTTTGAAAATCGTGTTCACCACCATATACATCGATTCCCGCAAATGAGCAAGTAACAATAGAAAACGATACGAAAAAATCACAAATTTTCATATATTGACGTTCACGAAAATATCTTTTGTGTAGAAGATGAAATAACTAAAACATACAAAATTGTCAACCATACGAATTTTAAAATGCGCGTCGGCGTAGGTGTACGTACAGAAAAAGCCGACCGGCACACATCGTTATACACACTCGCGACAGCATATCAGCGCCGGTCTTCTTTTTCACGTGCTAAAGAAACTGGATGACGAGCGCGTCGTATAGTCACTCGTGTGCGTCTCTTTTACTACTTTTACTAGCAACCGACGAAACGGGGTTGCGGGCCATCAGAGGCGAAAATAACGTCGAAGTTCTCATGCATCGGTGCCACGGGTTATTAATACTCGAATTTCCCTCTATTCTTCATTCACGTCGATTTTCCCGCCGCTTCTATAGATGCCGGCCTATTACAAAATTATTGTTTTACGACGCTCTCTCTTGCTCGAGCAAATCGGCATCACGAGGAACGATTTTGAAGATTATAAGCTTTTTTACTCATGTGTGTCCCGAGTTTCTATCGATTTTTTTTTCGAATCGATGCGGTGTATGCTGGCGTTGACTCGCTTTTAAAGCCAGAACGTGTGGGAATTGAAAATAGAATACGGGGATACAGAAATAGAGTCGTAGCAGTTTTCTGGAAAAATCATATAACGCTGTGCGCATACGCGCACGGATTTCAAAACAATATATATGAAAATATTGAAGTTTTTATCGTCGGGTCTGACGTTTAGCCAGTAACTGTGTTTATGCAATTTTTCTTAGCACCGTAGACTTGGTTACTTCTGATCGTTCGGTCCGATTCTGATTACGTTTTGTGAATGGTTACGCCGATTTTCACAAAATAAATGAAATTGATGTTTACAAACAGACTATTTACGAATATCCGAAAGTGCAGCAAGATCTGTAATATAATAACTTGTATATTTTGATTTGATTAATTAAAAACATATTTATTCCATGGCACCACAAATCGGTAAGATAATACTCATATGGATTAAAATAAAATTACAACTGCCTCACGATGCACGACTCGTTCTACTTATTCAGTTGACATATAGGTATATCTAAACGACAAAATTCAAACCTTCTTCTTCAAAATTGCTTCCAAAACTCGTCAGCAACAAACAGTTCTTAACCGTATATTTTCAACCCATCTCAAAATACATAAAACATCAGATAAAGCTCTAGTGGTTGAAGTAAGTCGCGATCAATCAAGCAAACGCCAACAAGCGCTCTGATCTCACGAAAGTCGCGAGCGCGAGCCGGCTGCTTATACGCGCATTGCTCAACTCATCCTTTCGAAACTTTCAAAATCCTCTCTCATGTCCAGCTCCGCTCTCGAGCGCTAATGAGCCCACGTCGTGCGGCTATACAACGAAATCCACTCGGAATGCTTGCATCAAAAAGCCCAAAACGATTATCCCCGAGAGAAGAAAATCAACTCGGAGATACAGCGGTACAAAGGGCTCTCTGATCGCTCTTGCGAGCGCGCGCGCGCGAGAGAGAGAGAGAGAGAGAGAGATAAAGAAAGTAAGTATAACTCGAGATCTGTCTCTCGCTCTCGCTCGCTCGTGCACTCTGTTAAAGCGCGAGAGAAAGAGACTGGGAAGGGAGCGCGAGAGAAAAAGAAAGGGAGAGTGCCGTGTGAGGCACGCGCAGAAATACGTTATTTTCGTCGGCACAAATACCCGCTGGCCGCGGAGAGTCGTCGTCGTCGTCGTCGTCGTGTGTCGGTCCGTCAGCCGCCGCTGCTGCTGCTGCTACCGGAGAACCTACGAGAGCGCAGAGCAGCCCTCCGCGAGAGAGCTCGATACATATCGACACGGCGAGCTTTTTCTTCTTCTGCTTTATTATTACTGTAATACGAACGATACGTGTGATTATTTTCGATTTTCTGAGTGATTTATTTCCCTGCATCGAACGACATCGATCTTCTCTTTTCTCTTCAACGATATATAAAGCCCGAAGGAGGAGACACAGGCTTAGAGTGCGATAATTTAAAACGAGCCTAAACCAGAATCGAAAGAGTGTATCGAAGAGTGAAACATCGAAAACTGTGCCACGAGAGAAAAAAGTGCGCTCGAAGGATACACGAGAGGCATCAGCTGAGCGACAGTAGCAGACGAAAGCAGCTGAAGCGAAGGTACACCCGCACGAATGAAAATTCGCGCGCTCGTCATACACGATGTCGACAGGTCTCGTAATTTTTTTTTTTTTGCATCCGCGATCGGGGGAGAAGGGGGGTGAGGCGATACTACCGGGCAATATTAGAATCATGCCAAGCCGGTCGTTCGATGGATCAGACGCGTATGTGCGCCGGCTCTGCTGCTAATTTCGTCGGGATCGTGTCCGTGCATTTGAACTTTCGAAGAGGGAGGCCCCGCTAGCCGGGCCGAAATAGCGAGCCGGGCGGGGATGCTACGACCATCAGAAGAGAGACTATCTTTTACTAGGCTTTTCCTTAGCGAGGGAACGCTCTCTTTACTTACGTAATTTGTACTCGCAAGAGAGAGAGAGGGAGAGAGAGAGAGAGAGGATTAAAAAAAAACGAGAGGGCGAGAGAATCGGGATGAGTGAATGATGGGTCGAGAATTGGTACGGTGTGTCGGTGAATCGGTGAGTAATGTCTTCTCTGGCAGATTGACGATTGAAGGATATGTTTTCCCGGATGACAAATAGAAAATCATAATTATTATTAAAAATATAGTCTCTCTGAAGTAAAAGTTTTGTTTCATCGGCATTTACAACTTCATTACATTTCCGAATTCTCATTTTATTAGTCACTCAAAGTTAGAAATGTTCCGCGCCTTGTAATTAAGGGAACGTAACGAAAACATTGTAAAATGTAACGATCGTATGAGTGCCAGCCATGAAAATATTATTGCATCGAACCATACGAGTTCTTCGTTATGCTACATTAAAATTTGTCGTTTCGCGCGTTTTATTCAAAAGTCAATTTTAAAAATAGACCTAAAATAAAATAGAAGAAGGATAGTCTCCAAAACTCAAAATGAAAATAGTACCCACGGAGCAACTGATAACGAGCTGCTAATTACGCTTGGAGCAGGTAGACCAGTGTTTGGGAAATCCGAGCGGCCAGTTTAAAAGTCGCGCGAGTTCCCAGTTTGGCGAGAGATCCGGGCCAGGAGTCGGCTTGAATTTCTCGCTCCAGATAGTCGCGCATTCTCGAATCTGAATTTATCTGGATTTATTTGCACGATATTTTGGAGAGCTGCCAGCTACAGGCTGCAAGCAATGCCTATTTGTATTGCTCTCGAGCGTGAAACCGAGCTGAGGAAACAACGACGGAAGTATGACGAGAGAATTGAAGTCGCGACAGATTGCGAGCGATCGTTGACGAACATAATATAAAGCGGGAAATGTATGATATGAAAGAGGCTCTACTTGCGCGAATTTCGGAGTTACGAGGATTTTAAATATTCAGATTTTATTTGTTGAAAGAGTAAAGTCGGGTGTTTTGAAATTTTTGAGGATTGGTGTAGGCGCAAGGCTTATAAGGTTGACAGTCGCATAACGACGTTTTTTATAGTTACTTGCGCTCATTAGTAGTATGACTGTTGGATTCAATTTATTTTTGACCATACATACTTCGAATAGCTGGACGTTGGATCTAGTGATTCATGGGTTTTAAATAACCAGGAATTCGCACATCATAGCGAAAATGTCGTAGGCGTTCTCTAGATTCATTAGAATTATGTTCAACGAAAGAACGGTGTCAATTCTGTTTGAAAAATTTCTAAAATTTGATTTAGCATACGAGAAAAGCTGTTGATTCGTGCACGAGATTTCCGTGTTTTCACCTGTATTTTTATCATTACTCCAGCCAAGTTGTCAACTTACATAAATTTCAGAGAATTAGAAACTGAAAATCCTAGACAGACATAAATTCAAATGTCACACTGTTCGCTGGACTTTAATATCTGAGTTATGCATTTAGCGGACACAGTTTCTTAATATCCGCATGTGTACACTGCCACCGAATTAAATTCATTACAACACCGTGACTCATAGGAACAGCTGCTCCTTGAGCTCGCTTTGATATTCCGTTTGCTCATGTTTGCAATAAAATATTAAATTATGCATCTAAATACGTTACATCGAGATAAGCAATTTTTATTAATAACTCATGCGCATTGAAATTTTAAAAACAATATTTAATCATCACGTTATGAATAGTAGTGAATTAAAATGGCGGTATAAAAAAGTAAACAAAAAATCCATTAAATCTTAGACCAAATCGAAGCACAACAAGCTTTCTCCATTTTTCTCGTCTACAATGAAGTATTACGTTTAACCGACTCAAAGATCGCTCCATCGACAGGAACTACTCTACAACTAGGCACGCGTTTCGTACGAGCATCCCTCTCTAATTCTACCAAACGATCCAACACATCGAAAGCTCACAGGCACGCGCGAGACCTCGGAAATGCGCGCGTCCCTCTAACATCGCAATTGCACAATAATAATCGTCGGACTCCCTCGATTAAATTATAATGGCTCCTCATCGCTCTTCCCACATTCAACTCAGCTCAGCAGCAGCAGGTGTGATTGCGCGCCTCTGCCGCTAGTCATTTGACGAATCAGGCCATCTATTTTCGCGTCGCCTCGGCTGCAGCGCAGGTATACACGAATATTCGTACTCTCTGCCGGCGCACACGCGCTCTCGACTCAACGTGCTCTCTTCTCTCTGTTCCTTGAGCTCCTCGGCATACGTCCGCGTCCGCACACGGCTGTCGATCGTTCTGTCAACGACTGGTCGAAGAGTGGAAGAAATAGAGAGTGAGGAAGGTGCGGGAAGGGGATGGAAGACGCAGGGATAGGTCTAGGGATGGCTGGCCGAGAGATCAAGTAGGAGCAAGAAAAAGACGGTCCGTAAGAAGCAACGCTCAATTTAGTTTTGTCGAGCCCGAAGGTTGGCTTCGTAAAAAATAAGACTGTGTTCGATGGCTTTCGTTGATGATCAGAGCTTTTTTATATTTCTTTTTAGTTCAGACTTATACGACCTCTGGTTTTGGTTGATGGAAAATCTTCAGAAAATGTAGCTAATCTATTAGATTCAAAATCCCTAGAGGGAATATATTCAGTATATGATAATATGTCACGTTTTTATATTTTTATATAAATATTTTAGCTTAATACATATCATACAGAATTTTTACTATGAATACTTCTGATATAATTTTCTTTAAAAGCATTTCATAAGTCGTATCTTCTTGACTAAAAACAGCATGGACGAAATAACGATTTTTTATATCAAATTGGCACGCAGCCAAACTCTGACAATTGTTTAATTTGTATTTTGCGCTAAAATACATAAAAATAATTAAATCGTTAAATATCATAAAAATTACAAAACGTTCAAATTAAGCTAGAGTTCATAATGTGTATTCATTTACCCACTGTAATTTGGTTGGAAAAAGAAACTTATTATAACCTATAATATATTTTATAAATAATCACCAATCATAATTATTCATAATACACTGTTTCAAAGATACACAGAGTAATATCACGAATGTCAATCCTTCAAACACTACACATTATCATACGTCGCATACCGATACGATCTATAAAAATAGTATTATCGAGACCCTTATATATAGATAAAATCTAATTAACAAGGCACTACACGTTAACTGCAACTCTAAATTATCACGTGCCTCGCATACACGACTGTACAATGATTCAACGCGTCAAAATAGACGATCCGATCGCGCGCCAGTGTTCAAAACAGTAAATTTTTTGTTATTTTTGAGGGCACAGCCCCTACAAGGATAGACGCACGTATGTACCTATAGAAAAAGAAACGATCCCCGTGACAAGGACAGCCTCCCATTGTCGATCTCTGTGCCAAAATGTATACATGCTGATCTCTCTCTCTCCCTCTCTTTCCCTCGCACTGCAAACACGTTACTCAGCGGGCGTCGATATCGATCTATTGATAAATCGATTAATCATCGTGATTTGTACTGTGTACACAGGTGGTGGGGTCAAAGCGGGGGAGGAGGGGCAAATCGAGCCAATCCAACTGCCCATCGCAGGCGCCGAGATGCAGGCCTCGAGCAGTAGCGACAAGTTCTTCTCGAGCGAGAAGACAGCAGGCGAGGGTGGCCTCTTTGACAGCCAGACAATGACCAAGACGTCGTCATCAATCATGGAATCCTCGACTACGCACACCTCCATGAAGAAGGAATACGTCTCAACGACGAGCACCTCCAACCTGTCCAGCTGTCCAGCCCATCAGCCGACCAGTTTGTGTGTGAAAAAAACCTCCCAGAGCTCCGAGCAGTCCAGTGCCTACAATGGGGCACCGCCTGTTGTTCAAGTAAGTTAACATCTAAGTTGTTTTTTAAAGTGTAAATGTTGATTTTTTAAAATTAAAATCAAAGTCAGGGTTTCAATGTCTTAGATATTATATATTACTAGTACAAACAAGTTTTCTATAAAAGTAAACTAGACAAAAATTCTTATCCGATGATTTATAAACAAGACTAGATTCTGTAAAAACCTTGACTTGATATTTGAGAAATAACAACTAATTTATTTTAATCAAAAACAGTCACAGAAAATCGAAGAGTTCGAACGAATTGTGCAAGACGCGCCTGATGAAATCCGTCAAGAAAAGACGGTCATCATTACTCAAGACTCGGGGGGTACGAGGCAAAAAGAATGCAAGCATCAAGTTCAAGTTCAAAAGCCTTGTAGAAAACAGACTGCTCCAAGGTTCGTTTCGCCTGTCACTGGAATGATAGTCGATCAAGGGTCGGACATTATACTCGAAGGAATTGTCGACGGTACGAATTCGCATTAATATATTGTTCGCATTGAAGAAATTGAGTTTCGCTGGATATTAAAATTTTATCATTCATATTTTAGGATTTCCGCAACCACTGATAACATGGACAAAGAATGGAGCAGAAATACAAGCTAAGAGCGGCATAAAACTGAGCTACGATCATAATCACGTAAAGCTTGAAATTAAGGACGTCAAGGTCAGAGATGCTGGTAGATATACTTGTACCGCTAGAAATGAGGTGGGAAATGCGAGCAGTACAGCTGATCTAGTTGTCAAAAGTAAGCATATTTAATAATTCAATAATGTTTTTTCATTGTTGAAAATATATAAATTAAATCTAACTTTTTTGCACGAAGAAACCATTTTCCCGCCTGTATTTGGCCGAAGACTTCAAGCTCAAGTGGTGAAAAAAGGCGACAGAGTAATTATGGAGGTTGAAATTACTGGAACACCTGATCCAACTGTAACATGGTACAAGGACGACGAACCTCTTATTGAACCGGAGTACAGAATGAAACAGCAAGGCAATTGCTATCTTTTGCTCATCGATAAAGGTACGACGGACTTACCATTCCTTGACTTTAGACGTAAACTGACATATCTTAATCTTAACATGATTAACGTTACAGCGGAGAAAGAGCATGCAGGAAAGTACATGGTTCGAGCTACGAATGCCGGCGGAGAGGCACAGAGCATTGCCGATTTTGCAGTATTCGAACCAACACCTGACACAATGGTTGAAATGCACAAAACGCTTGTCTACGAAAATGTGGCAGATAAAAATGCAAAGAAAGTAAGTAAAAATAGATAAAATTAAAAATGGCTGCATTATGTCTCTTTACTTTAAAATGGTCTAACTATACTTTTATTTTATATAAATGTAAATTTGTTCACATAATTCTGAAGATATTCTAAAACATGATTTAAATAATAGCTTTGCTGCGGCCAGCCGACTGATATACCTGGCGCAAACCTGACTACGGAACAGATCACTACAACGATGATTCAGCCAAGTGCTGCAATCAAAACTCCATTCCCTCCTACATCCTCGTCCTCTACAATTCGTACCGTTAAATCTACAACAACCGAAGAAAATCAAAAGGCATCGCGCACAGAAATGATATCTTCCTCGGTTGAATCACACCGCAGTGAAACGAAATCTGAGCAGAAGTTCCACATGAAGCTTGAACATAAGCCAGCACCATTCGATGCTTTGAAGAGAGAAGAAAAGACGGAAACTACCGAAAGCACAAGTGGAGGTAAAAGTGTCGTCGAAGAGAAAACTGAATTAATTGAAAACGAAAATATCGAAACATCAACTATGGCACGCAAGGATGCTCTCAGCTTCTTTGAATCTATGTCAAAGGGCAGTGATAGTTTTCCCAGAGGACCCAAGGAAATGATAAAGCTAACTGATGAAGATGACGGAACCGGTCCTGGATGCGATGTCAGAGTCGATCAACTAACAAAGAATTACGAACGCACCACTAAGTTTGAGGAAGCTGCTCATGAAGCACCAAAACCAGATATCAAAGCCGGTAAACGTGCTGTACAGGATATTTTCAATAAATTTGAAAAGAGCTCATCCTCGTCACGTGGCATTGATAACACCATGTTTGACTTCCCATATGAAGAACATAAGTTGACACCTTTGGAATGCACTAGAACGATATTAGAAGATGTAACTGCATCTGGGTCTCCGATCCACGGTACTTTGACTATTTCTAAATTAGCAGCACAATCGGAGAGTGCTGAAGCCATGTTAAAGGGATTTAATCTTGTGCCTGAGCCTCCACCAGAAATTGGATATGCGCCAAAACCAGAAGAAATGACGAGAACACGACCAGATGTTTCATTAAAAGCAAAACAACTGCAAGAATCTTTTGAAAAAAGTCATTCACCGATTGATGCTCCCATAGGTGGTGTCAAGATATTCCCTACAGCTCTACCCAAGGCCCAACCAAAACCTCAGGAGAAGACTCCGGCACGCCCACTTTCTATCCCACCACCATTTGAGCTTTGTAAAAGTGATGGATATTCATCGTCTACGTCAACAGATGCATTAGCAATGGAAAAAAATTGGGCTCATAAGAGTGCAGATTCTACTACGAAATCATGGCCACCTCAGCAAAAGGATACCACCACAACGTTCACAGACAAACAAGAATGGAGTATCCCAGAGCAAAATTACAAAGTTTCTTCTTCAGAATCCAAGAAAGAGGTAGAACTGAAACCAGAATATCGTTGTACTCAAACTACTATCGAATCGTCCAGTTCATTGGAGAAGAAATCATTTGGATCGAAGGAGACTCGTATATCGGAGACTAAGGTTGAACCTCCACCTTCGTCATCAAAACCTAAACCTATCATATACAATGCGGAAACGATTAAAGTAGACCATACGGTAAATACTATCGAAGAAAAGTCAGTTACAGAGAAATATCGGGCTGAGTGTGATGTGCACAAAACAGAAACTACTGAGAAGAAATATGAATCAGTCAAACAGCAAGCGGCGAGGCCTTGGCCTGACAGCACTTGTGACTTAAGAGCGCCTGGTCTGGTCAAAAGTGTATCAGACTTCTCTAAACCAGTTGTTAAAATGTATCATGCATCTTCGGCTCCAGCTCCAGCTCCGTGTCCACTTTTGCAACCTGGAACGCCTCCAGAAATTGGATATGCTCCAGGTCCATATGTTCAGGAAAAAAAAGTTGAAAAGGTAGACAAGACTTACGAAAGATCATTCGATAAAAAACCAAGTTACACTACTTCAAGTGGAGTAAGGGCTGGACCATCACCAGTGCAGACTAAAAAGACTGAAGAATATATTCCTAGAGATTACAAAGTGAGCACACCCACAGATCCACCAACATCTTCATCAAACCGATATTCAAGGACTTCATTCTACAGCGAAAGTGAGTATGAATCTGAAATTGACAACGCCCTAAAATCAACAAGCGGATACCGGCATGTTCAAGCGCCAGTGTCCAGCCATACATGTAGGCCAAGGTCGACTGAACCTGAACCACTTCCACCATCGAGCTTTGAAGTTCCCTCATCTACTTTAACCGGGCCAGTTGTCACTCCAGATTTAAAAGAATCATCTGTGAAGAAAACATCCATGCTATACGAAAAGGATTCTCGACAATATCAGCAGAAGACTAGTCAATCTCAACAATACGGAACACTGCCAAAGCCTGGATCACCACCAGTCTACGTTCAGCCAACGAAATCTTGTTTGTCGAAGCCCTACAAACCAGAATCGCCAAAATTTAAACCGAAATCTTTCCAAGCAGAAAGTGGATACATGGCAGATACAGATGAACCATTACGTCAACAGCAACAAAAGTCATTCTCAGAATCCTACTCTTCATTCTCTGAATCTAAATCCAGTTTTATGGAGAGCAAGAGTTACAGTAGCAGTCAAAAAGGCACCACCTCATCCTCATTCTCACAAAGCCAATCCTATTCCAGTGCACCCAAAACTGATATGCAACGAAGCTCATTCGTGGAGAAAGTAGTCGAAAAGTCACCACAGCCGCGATACAGACCAGCTTCTGCAAAGGTTCGGAAGAACGCAATATTGTGTGCTGGTTTTGTGTTCATTCCTTAGTAACCCCTCATGTATGATAGAAATTTGTACTAGTCAAAATATTCCTGTGTGATGATTTTGTTAACTACGAGTAATAAGCTTAACTTAAATCTAATTTGTATTTCTCAACATTCAAACCAATACATATTTGTTGAGTTAACACATTAATCTCAAAACATGATCATGTTTGCATTAATAAATCATTCATAGAAATTCACATAACACAATTGTGCATTTTTGTGAATTTCTCTTAGCGTAATTATGTATCGCTAGACTAATTATAATGATAAACTAATTGTACCGATTGGTGTTTTTGATGTTTTCACAGTTGTACGATGCTTTTAATTAGAAAATGCGTTAACCTCATTTTTTTTGCAGGAAAAAACGCAGGTGTCCCAAAGCTCTTCGAGATTCGCTAAGGGTGAGTTCCGTGAAAGCGATTATGAAAGCGATTATGATGGAAGTAGGATATCATCGCTCTGGAAACCTCAAACATCAGCTCAAACGTTGTCAGACACAAAATCATCATCATCAGTCAAATCAGTTAAATCATCCTTTTCTAGTTCAGGTTCGTTCAAATCTCGCAGCAAACGCTATTTCTTCTTCTAAGGTGAATGTCCCAGCCACTTGATAAGCAATAAATATGATGAAAACACACAGGCATTATGTATACTTTTAAAATCTTAGATGCTCTAGAGATTACTAATCATTAAGAATGTATATTTTTGTAATTTATAAGAATTACGCTTAATCGGACCCTGTTAAAATGTCAGACACACGTAATATATGTAATAAACTGCAACGTGAAAGAACTTGGGACATTTTCCGTGGCTTGATTATCTTTACTCAGCAAATTCTTTTCCAGCTTATCTAAACTAGTGCAATGGGCAAAGTCGTTGCTTTGTCGCTCAAACGCAGCCCTTTCCTGCTTCAGCTCGCTTACTTGCTTCTTTTCCTACAGCTTATTACCTCCGCTTGTTCTCCGAGCGTTGCTCAAAGAGGCAGATTAACGCACTCACGCACTCTGTTTGCTTGCCTGCTTGCTTGCTTTTCTCTCAGCATTCTATGCAGCGTCTCTATATCTACATCTATCTCTCACTTCTCACGCACATAACGTCTACTTCTTCGAGCTCGCCAAGCCTTTTTTCTACTTCTATCACGCATCACCACCATCACCATCACCAAAACCTCTGTTCTCTAAATAGGAAAACCAGCAACGGCGCCTCCTTCGTCATTTGCCGAAACAGCGAAGGAGAGCGTTACCAAAAGACAGACCGTCACGGAAGAAAAACCGCGACCTAAGTCCGTGCTTCTTCCCGGTTCTCCACCGGAAATGGCTTACGCGCCACCTCGTCAGTCATTTTACGAAGGGCATAGCGGTGTGCCATACCAAAATGCCGTAGGCACGGAGATGAAAAAAACCGTACGCATGGACGAGTCCACGGAGAACACGCGGAGGATCGTCACGGTCGAGCAGACGAGTCGCGTAATCAAGTTTGGCGAGAACCAGACGAAGCAGCAATCATCTACTAGCCCGATGACCGGTAGCAATCAACAGACGCAAAAGAAGAGCTCCTTCAACGTGCCGACACCAAAGAAATTCGTCCAGGGCCAGTTCCGCGAATCCGATTACGAGAGCGATGCTGATACGAGTCGAATCAGGGCCAAGTGGGCACCTAGTGAGAGCGAAAGTGAGGAGCCGCGATACAGAAAGGTTCAACCACCTCGGGCCCAGGCCACTAGGTCACCGATCATCACTATGCCTCCCAGCGAGTCTGAGGCCGAAAACGAGAGAACATGTAACCGCACGGAGACGACGAGGAGTCGACAGATCATCCAAGATCAGAGCCTGAAACCAGGCTCGCCACCAGAGTTTGCATTTGCACCTGGTCAAGAGTTCAAGACGACCGCGAATCGTAAGGCGCATCAGGCGATTTATTTCTTCTTCTTCTTCCACTCTAATGCGACTTTAACCAACCGTGACTCTATCGTGATTACCGAATCGTCATGCAAGACATTAACAGTTACTCTCTTTCTCTCTCTCTCTCTCTCTCTCTTTATATATATATATATATATATATATATATATATATATATATATATATAATGCGAAAGAGATGCTGATGTATTTTGGGTCTGATGTACTATTCGCAGACGTGGCCACGAAGCACATAAGCGACATGACAAGCAGCTTCAAATCGAAAACCGAGAAATTCGCAAGTGACATACAGTCCGATTTAAAAAAACGAAGCAAACCAATTTTGAAGCGCTCGACGTCCCAGGAAGCCACCAGTGCGACCGACGGCGGAGATGATCCAAGAACGTATAGGGAAGAATCCAGGGTTGCACAATATGGTAAAACTGTCAAACACTTACATTTCTGACTCAAGAATAGAGTTAATTGATATTCATTTCAGAAGATTTTGTTGAAAGGCTTCAGGGTTAATAAAACTTTTTTTACGATCTCATGGCTACACTAAGTGAGGGTTGGAGGAGTAAAATTTTTGACAATCAATATGGTGGTCGTCGATTACTTGTGCATGAAAAAAGTTACCCAGTGAACCGAACAAATTCTACTCTGAAATAGAATCTGATACTGCAAAAAAGTATTTGCCAATGAATTACGTCAAGTAGTAAAAGTCGGGATGTGTCAGACATTCGCCAGTCTAAAATTTTCGTCACTTCTATTTTCAGAGTATGATTCGTTTATTTGTCTCGGAAACTTTCTTAACATATTTTAAACTCGCCCCCCTATAAATCTCAACCGATTCGCCACATTCTTCAAAATTTTATAAAAAATTCGAAACAAGACTGAAGTTTCCAAGTTTGATTCGAAACTTCACTCAGCGAATCAATGTGCATCCATACACTGTAGCTCCAATATCCCCTTTCACAATGAGACAACAAAAATCAAAGAAATCTCGTCTGATCGTCTAAATCCAGGCACGAAGCACATCGATCCGGACACTGGTCTGATCTACTTTAAGTACGATTTTGGCTACGAGTTTGGTATCGTGCTGCCGGGCGAGGGCAAGCGCACCGTGGCGAGCAGTAACCAGAGCTACAAGGGCCATCGCAAGCCCGGCGACATCGAGGTCCCGATCGTCCACGAGTTCACCTCGCGCAAAGAGAACGGCTTCAAGCCTAAGGGACCAGCTCCTGGACCAACGGCTCAGAACTGCCATACCTTCCCTCGCAAGTCGGCTACCGGCAAGTTCGGCAAGAGCGTCAAATGGGAGCCAACCTCCGAGAGCGAGTTCTCGGAGGCCGAAGACTTCCGTGGCACGAACAGGATGTCTGTGCCCCCGAGTCTCTTGATACCGAGCTCGCCGTCACCCAGATGGGATCCTACCTCTCCGAGCCCTGCCTCGCTCAGCCCCAGCTTGCCCAGTCTCAGTCCGCGATACGGAGCCGAACCACCCAGCAACGTCGAGTCGACGCCAGGTACCGCTCAACAAACACCGACGACGTTGATGAATACGGATATGTATTGGGCGGGATTTATTTGTAAAAGACTGTGTATTTAAATAGTATATAGGTTGTAAATTGCCTTACGGAATCGGGCTACCGCTAACAATTTACAGCGATAGATTTCAATAGTCTTCAGGAATCTACATTCCTAAGTGCACAAAGATTTATTTATATTCAATTTATCTATCCTCATAAATCGTAGGATGTATTTGAGATTTCTGAAGAGGATTAAAATCGAATAGCCACTAAATGTCTGAATAAAATTCACACAAATTTATTTATAACATTGAATTTGGGTCATATGTGGCTCAGGTTACTTGATTCTCAAACAAACTCACGAAGTGATATTGTTTTTATTTTAAAGAGGCAGAACTATGTTTCAGTAATTTTAATGCATGATATGATATATAATGTTAACATATTTTTTCATTCTCTTATATCGATTACACGCACCTTTCGCATTGTCTCATACGTTTCATCAACGATCATGTGTTTGTTGAGCATCTCCACCTACGAAATGGTCATTTTCGATGGCTGTAAATGTTGTGTACATCCGCCACTTCTGCTTATTGGCACTCCAGCTATATTTTGCACATATGCGTCCACGTTTTTCCCACAAGCTATTTTTGGTTTTCTCAGAAATTTCTTAAGAATTTTATTTGTATCTCTCGCTTACGTTTGTCGATTCATCACTGGTAAGGAAAGGCGAATTTTCACTTAGTAAGTCATTTAAAGAGATCATTTTCATCTTTCATTGCCAGAACAACTGCACGATATACCTGCATATCCATAGATGATATCTAATTATTTATTCCCTGCCTATAATTATCTTTCAATTTTTGTAAATCTGATTGAAAATATTACCGATGATGCATCAATGTTGATTACCCTTGTGATTACCAGAAAAAATCTTATTGGTATTTACTTTAATTTGTTGTACAAATAGTGATTGTACTGGATATGCGTTACAGGTTCCCCGTGGTCTGCTACTAATGGAGAACGAATAGTCCCTATTGCCTCAGAAGTTGTCAAGCCCTACATCGAAATCCTGCCCAAGAAAGCGCCATTATTTATTACGGTAAGAGCTGCTTTGTTACTTATCTACTAAAACAAAATAAAGGTATTTGTAGCATACCTGTGCTTAACTTTCTTTAAAAAGACAATAAAGTGATAAAGAATTATGATTTGTTATATTATTTTTAATACGATTGTTAATAAAATTTGTAATTGCAAAGGTGTATTTATCGTAAATTGATCGAGTTATTTGGATTAACTCTAAAAACTGTCTATTTTTGAGGAAGACAGCGCGAAAGAGATTTGTTTAGGCTAATTAGTAGATCGCACATTGCATAAAATTGGCAAATCACACTGCTTAATGAGAACGACTTATTTTATCTTTACAGCCACTGAGAGACATTGCGGTGGTCAGCGGACAAACGGCACGATTCGAGTGCATCGTTCAAGCTGAACCACAGCCAAATATTATATGGTCTAAGGACGGCAGGATCGTCGAGAATTCGGTAAATTCCGATGTTTACTACCGTAACGGCGTTTGCCGTCTCACCTTACCTCGAACTACACCAGGTTGGAACCAACATCTTCTTTACATAATCGTTCTTAATCACACTCTATTTATCAACTACAAAAAGAACGAACAAATTCTTCGATATTCGCGTATTCACATTCTGAACTGCTGGCGTAACTCAATCCTAAGTTAAATTTTAAAATTATCCCAGCAATTGATTTATAACTTCAATTAACACCAATCATATTGAGAAACCGAGCTTTTAATTACCAAGTTCAGCGAATTAGGATGAAAATAGAAAATAACGGACAAACGCACCTCATTGACCCGGATTTTAAAATTTTCAGACGACGCTGGCACGTACGTTTGCACGGCGACGAACAGCCTGGGCTCGACCATGACATCGGCGACCTTGCAGGTGCCAGGTAATAGACGATCGGTATACGGGATATAATTATAATGTACCCCAAATGTATGAGAGGGTGGAGGTGCAATCTCGCAATTAAACAAACGCAAATGCCATAGACGCGGTGATGGTGATGATGGTGGTGGTGTTTTTTCTGTAGAGTTGGACACGTGGCGGCTTCCGATTCGAGGAAGTAGGATTATCGCGCCTTTGATGAATTATTTATTTTTCTCTTTTGTCTTTCTCTTCTTCTCTTTTTTTTTTGTAACTATCGAGAGTCGGAAGTTTATCTATATTAAGAAAAGGTCCGATTTGCCTCTTGATCGGGCAGAGCGGTAATTAAAGAGGACACGCGGGCTTTGAGAATTCGCAAATGGACATTAGATAATTAGTCGGAAGAATATATATATATATATATATATATATATATATATATATATATATATATTTCGTATTAAATCGCATCGCACAGACGCTTATAATATGAACTCGCCAGTGTACAAGTTCCAAATCAATAATTTCCGCCTAAGCATTTCCAACATAATTCAATTTTTTTTTTCTTCTTTTTTTTCCTTCTTTGCGAAATATAGGCGAGAGAACATAATTTCTTCTTCTAGTCAGAGGCACGCGCTTATATGAGAGATAAATATGTACTACTGTGTATCCCACTCTAACGAGCATCAAGACTTATAATATAATATAAAAGCAATGATATAAACGCGAAATTAACGAATCCAGCACACGGTGAGATTTTAACGAATGCCTATAATAATTGTAAGTTTTAATGTTATTGTGAAAATAAAATTTTTATTCCAAAAGAATACTCGACAATTTTACTTACATCTACTTCAATCAGTTACACACAAGCTTTATACTCGCATTCACTTCATCTAGTCATACGTACAAGCCAATTTTGGTCTTATGTATTATCATTCAGTTTTTAGTGTGACTTTTACCAAAGCTTTAGCAACTGAAGTTTAGCTGGAATACCGATTTCAAAAAATCGTTAAAAACTTCTCGATCGAGTTTTCGCTCGTTCCAGCAAGCTGATCGTGTGTCCGAGCGATAAACTTTTATTTTCGTTGTACACCCATGTTATTTCGGAGAGCCACGACGTCGTTTTGAAAACACTCTGTGGCACTCTCTGCTCTCGAGATTTATTATTAGAATTTTGTGCATCGAGTCGCGCGCGTTATTTCGTCGGGCGTTTTTCTGTCGACTTCGCGGATACAGGGAAGCACGGAGATTTTAGGTCGGAGTATCCGGAAGGAATCCATTACCGCGAGGCTTGCGAGAAAACTTGGTGCGAGCATTTTTTCGGAGTCAGAGTTAGGATTTCATGTTTTTTGGAAGCTTATGCTTTACGGGATTCGTATTTGTTTGATGTTGCACGTGAAAATAAAAGTATAGGATGTGATTAAACGACGAGTTTGAGGGAGGAGAATTATTTTTAATATACCAAATGAAGAGAATGCTACTATTATTATGATATTATGTTGGTTCATTGATGTTGTAATGGTCATTATTACTAATTATAAATGTTTATCAGCGTCAGATTATTACGGCTGTGTAAATAAATGTGTGCTTTCTCTGCAGTACGTGGCAACTTTATTTCTTATCACTTCCTTTCATTGTCCTTAACTGAACAGAGAACATATATCTATGTATATCTATTGTTTAACTATTTTATCATTATTAATATTTTTTCTGGTTATATTATTTTCTTATATATCATCATGTACATGTTAAATAAAAAGGGGTATAACAATTTTAACCGATGCATTAAAAATTATACTCAAAGGGTATTCAAGGAAATATAACATGCAATAATAACATTACTCATCATCTATATTTCTAAAAGTTCTATTTCTTATACTACGTTAGAAGTAGCTAATGAATAATTTAGATTAATTGAATAAAGAAAAATACTTCAAATATATGCACTTCTAATGTAGAAATTTTCTATTGGTAGTGAAATTTCTTTGTTCAATGTAAAGCAACATGGCGATCTTCAGCTATACTTTCTTTCTTCAGGTATATGAATTTCTATTATTATAAGGTAAAGTAAATGTGTAAAGTAATTGTAATGAATTTGAGTTAAGCAAGTTAATCAAGTTTCACTAACTTAGAATTTAAAAATATTGCATGTAATTTCGTTGTATTCTGTAAATGAATTCATCATTAAAAAAAATTAACAACAGGTGTTTTCATTTTTAATACTTTTTATAATCTAATAAAAAAAAAACCTCTACCAATTCATTGGCACGTAGCTTCCGTCAACTAAATTTATAGTTCCAATAGATAAAATATTATTTAAATATACAATGTTAATGCTTTTTTAAATATTTTCAATCTCTATTATTTTGCTGAAGGAGCAATTAAAAAATAATACAAAATATTGTGAATCTGAATAAGTTGGAATGCGTTTAAGCAAGCCATCTGCGCAAGGATTGGCAGTACTCATGTACTATATGCCATACTGATGTATATATATATATATATATATATATATATATATATATATATATATATGTAAGACCAACTCAAGGAAATTCACTGGAGTAGAGTTTTGGGTTAGAAAGATTTGAACTTCTAACACACCAAAAAGTATTTTCTACAAGTTTTGACGTAACTCAAAATTTTACTATTACAAAGCTTCCTCTAGGAGGAAGCAATTATAACTTTTATGACTTAGGTTTCAGTTTCCTTCAATAAAGTTTACATGTATAAGTAGGTTAAAAATAGTTAAGAAACTATCGTGTAAAAATTTGGGTTATGGTCTATACAAAGCTATTTGAAAAATATAAAAAGGGCAAATTAAAATATTTTAAAATACGAAAAAATTCGATTTAACGCTCGAATTTCTTCGCAACCCGCGGGAACGATAAATGACGACAGGCTAGTCAAAAATAGATCGCAATGTAATCTTGGAATATACGAAGAAAAGTATGACTTGACGACCCAAAAATAAATCGCTAGAATAATGAGCTCTTAGTTTTATTGAACTATTTTTGTATATGTTTATCTGAAAGTTTTCATTCGAGATAAACTTCTTTATTTGATTCTTGAATATTAAAATTTTTTTTGCTTTAATAATCATTCAAACAAAAGATCAAAGAAAATACTTTAAAACAACTATCTTTACTTTATTTAACATTTCTTTACATTTTGGCAAATAGGAATGTAAAAGTATGATTCTGTTATGCATGTTTCCATCGTCTAAATTATCAAAGTAAATAAATCATTCTGTCCACGACTTAAACCGTCATTTTTTCTAACTTCTAAAATATTTTCATTATGATTCCATCATTTTCTTAAAATTAAAAAAAATTACGGTCAATCAAATTTCCAGAGCAATAGTATAGAAGATTAATGACGAGCTTCAAAGTGTCACTTAGTTTGAATGTATCCCTGGAATGAAAAGTAAAACATAAGATTACACGCATCTCAAGGAGGTAAGCAACGAGCAAAGGTCGCCAGAAATAGCTCGGGGAAATTCGCGTAGCTACGAAATTCGCAAATTCCATTGACAAGGGGTAAGAATTCCGTTTATGCGCGTTTACGCCTAGAAGAGCGCAGGGAGGCATTTGCCGAGCAATATTTGCTTCCGTAATCTGGAACACATTGCATTTTAGAATTTGTTTCTTTAATAAACGAACGCGTTTAGTCTGACGGTAATTTTTTTTGGACAGTTCCACGCTTTTTATTTGTGTACAAACATGAGTCTTTTGAAAGCATTATCTATGCGGATAATATGTACTTACTTTACTTTTGAGTTCGTTTAAATTTTATATTCGAACCTGAGACGATCTTATTTAGTCAGCGAAGCAATAAATAGACAGTGATATATTTTCTGAAATTTATTTTTAAAAAACCTACTTCTCGATTATTTCGTTATAGGATTTAAAAAACAAACTTCATAAATATATACTGTTACACGTTTTGTAGAAGTTTGTGCAATATTAAATAACTAGATATAAATTTCTTCTTCTATTTTTATTATTATTATTTTTTTAATAACCTTACGGGTTTCCTGCACTTCAAAAAAATCTCAAGTCATTAAATACTTTACGTCTTTCAACGAACATCTCGACAAGATGGAGCGGAAATTTTTCTTACCAGTCAGATCGTTATACAGAGTCTTCGGTATTTTTTCTAGCTTATAGCCGACAAATAAAATATCGCAAAATAACGGCAACAGCGACAGAGCCAGCGCGAAAGAGTCGACTCGGCCTACAGCGATTATTTTAAACGCGACCCGAATGCTTCCTGAACCACGTGTCGCCCCTTGGTCGGTGCAAAGTTTCTCCAGTTTGTCTGTAGTTCATGACAAAAGAGCCATATAGCCTTTGGCTTAGGGTCAAGCTTAACTTCGATTCTAATTTATTTTATTACTTATTAAAGCATCGCTTCGTTTATGCGTCCGTGCTTCATAATCTGACCTGATTTGAGCGACTTTGATAGATTAGACGGTCTTAGGGGTTTTCAATATTTTTGGAGGAACTGAAATCCAACATACATCTTAACATTTAGGTTCTTTATTTTTGAATAAAATATAACTGCTTAGAAATGTTTCCATAGTTTTGTTTGTACTGGTAGTCCTATGACTTTGATAGTGTTATTTAATTGATTAATTATAGTATTTTTGCTCATCATAAAATGATAAAATAAAAATTTGAAAAATGGCAATTTATTGAATGATACAAAGTTGTTAAGAGTAAGATGTTCAATTTCAGGAGCATTCACGACACTACAAGAAATACAAAAAAGTGCACGAAGCCAAGAAAAAACCAGGTTCGTTGCACTTAAGGATCTTTTCTTGTCACCTGAAATCCACATCAAAGGCCCCATACTCTTGCCAAGCAGTGACTTAAAAACAGATTCTTGGAAATTTAGGTACAGTTCATGTAATTTGCAATTTATTATGAAAATTGATAAAATGGCAAGTGTTACATCAAAAAATTTGAAGTAGTCTTTACATTTCTTTCTACTTCTAAAAATGAAAGCTCTTTTTCGCGAAAAAAATGTTTCATCTAACTGAAACGGAAAACGTAAGAATCACATTTGTTTTTGCAGCAACGAAAGTATACATTACGAATCAGGGAATCTCGACGAAGTGGCGCGGCGTCTCGAATTTTCAGATGCTGACACGGCTATCGAATCCATCGCTAACTTTGACGATTCACCGCGTTTTAAATCTAAGCTCAAAGTCGAAAGCTCGATGAAAAAGAAATCCAAACTTCATAGAAATGGTGAGTTTATAGATGCATGACTTCTTTTACCGATTTTTATATTTATTTGTTTACTACTAAACAACATTTTTTAATGCTCGTAACTTTATCAATAAACTGTATTGACAGATATGTATTAATGATGAATAGTTCAAATTTATGGTCGTAAAGTAGTTAATTTACGTTGAATTGATGAAAATATGTCCAAACGTCATCCTAATTTAGACGATTTAAATCACTTTTCTGTATGTCCTTCAAATTCAACTAATTGCCGACGATTGATAATTTTCGAATGTCCAACCGTTGCGAGTATTTCATGCCATATTTCGCACACGCCACGCAGTTGGCTATTCATAATGCACCGGCGCAGTCGAAAATGAACTTGATCTGGCGCAAGAACATGTGTTAAAGTCGACTTCGTCGTCTATAAAGCCGCCGCAAATGGAGCGAAAGTATATAGCAGGGAAAATGGTACGCGGTACCCCCGCAGGTGCTTCGGGTCGTTCGTTTGAACGGGCAAGTGAGAGCATAGACTTTCAAAATTTCGTTCGGAAACCTAAAATAGCGTCTCGTCGCCAACTCGCCCAGAAACAGCGGCACCTTGAGAACAAATGACTCAGACTTCGCGGCTCGTACGCCAAATCTTGCTTGCGATAGTGGGAGATATTCGAATCTCGAGATTTCGAATTAAGCTCTTTTTCACCGGGGCGTTGGTGAATGAAACTATAGAATGACTCCTGAGCGCATTTTTACTGAAGGGAGATATTTGAGACTTGGGAGATTCAATATTGAAAGGTGACTAATTTGTCTGTACCGAGTTATTTTTGAGGTTGAAACTTTTAGCTTACGATGATTTCTTTTAAATATTCGTTTTGTTGTTCACACAAAACGTTAATTATAATATTTGTTGGTTATCATATTTGGTGTTCGGTATTCGTTCAATTTATCGAACAAGTTAAAAAGAAATATCAAATGTACTACGGAAATGCATAAATCTTAAATAACACATGTAAAGGAAGTTGAATCAAAATTTAAATATATCTTCTTAGTCAATAATTTAGTATACGATTTGATTCGTATTTACGTTTAATTACAGTATAACTTTTTAAGTGTTTGAGAATCATATATGTATAAATCATTACAGTATTTTTAGCCAGGTATAATTCCATAATTGTATGAATGAAAAGTAACATTGATAGACATGTGCACGATGCATAATTTTTTCTTTCTTCTGTTTTTGAAAGAGGTCATACTTTAATAATGCAAACATGATCAATCGTTACATAACTGTGGCGTAGAATGTCCTAATGTCATATTACCATAATGAATATAGCTCGTCCCTCAATATCATTATAACTACTCCTTGTCATCTTGCTTTATAAATTCTACGGTTATTTTTCATTTAAAAATGAACATTTATATACCGCCTAATAAATGTTTGTATACTCTACGTTTCATCGAGACGTGTTTGGGCATTTGGCCAACCGATAATCAAAAATGGACCTGTAAAAACGATTACTTCTTTTGGTTCTGTATCCTGAACTATATAGTGTCAATTTTACCATTGTTTTATTGTTTGTATTTGAATTGAAGAAATGTATCAGCAGCTTTATACACGTGGATTGAAATGAGCGGAGTCATAAAAATGATGTCAGTCATTATTATTTTATAGCGAATTTCAAAGACATCGACTAAATGCTCGACTAAATGTATGTAAAGCAATGATATCTATCATTATAATATTAAACGTGATTTATTATAGTGCATAGTTAAAAATCAACTCCTCACTCAATGTTTACAGGCTTTGTTTGTTCCTACGGAGCAACTTTTAGCTATTGACAAAGAAAAATTATCAAAAAATATGCCAATACTTATACACTAATGTTCTTAGCAGTAATTTCGCTGTATATGATCATCATGTCAATTTATTTAGCTATTGAAAAAACCTCAAACTGGATACGAATACGTGATTATGACAGCTGTTTATCCATTCAGATTTTACTTTTACGCGGTCAAAGTACTTGCTTGCGCGAATCGAGCCTTTGTGCAGATTCATTCGGCGATTCTTATAACTTTTGATGGAATATCGATAGTATTAATATTTATGTGTACGTATCGAATCAAAGTATTGAATCATGATTTTAAAAATGAATAGAATTTCATCGAGTTAAGAAAATGCATACAAGAGCACGAGAATATTTACGATAAATTTGAAAATATTATTAATCGATATACTAAAATGCTCTTGATCTCTTGAATAAGGATTCGTACCTGTTGTAGCATGGTAAAAAAATTAATCTCATAGTTCGCTTTATGATATTCAAAACTGTCATAACATTTATGTCCAACGTTATTGCATGTGGTCTACATATATTAAACGTTAGTTCTAAAATTTCAGACATTATCACTTAAATTTTCATATTATAATAAGAGATAAGAAATTTGATGGTAACGATTCAAAAAATCATTAATTAATTTTTAAGAATGTGACTGTTACGCAAAGTACTTTTCAAGTCAGCACTATATTTTTGGTTTGTACTGAAATAGTTCTTTGCGCTGAATGTGCAAACAACATGACAACTGCAGTAAGATGGAACGTATTTCTTACTTAGATATACCCTCTAGCTTTTGACAAGGATTTAATTTCGTGAAACTTTTCTTTTATATCTTCAATATTCGGGTGAAGACATGGAATACACGATATATTCCACTCCTTGGTATGAAGAAGAACCTGGAATAATGATAATCAAGAGCATTATTTTAAGTAAGTGCCAAAAATACCCTGCGATATCAATAAATGGAGTTATGTCAACTCTTTATAGAAAGTATCTAGCAACCGTAAGTCAACCTTATCACTTTAAGATTAAATTTATATTTTTTTATAGCAAAAATCATTCTATAATTAGGATATTTTAATCGATATTTCAGATAATGTATGCAACAGTTTCATATATAACGACATTGAGAGCAGTTACCGAGAAGGATAAAATATTATAATTAAAATAATAATCATCGCGTACATCAAATAAATAAAGCAACAATACGATCTAGTGAAGTAATTTCGTATTCTCTTATATTTGAATTGTATAGAACAAACTAATTTTTCTACACATAATGTTTTAATTGTTATAATGTGTATTGAATCAATAAGTTTGTAGAGCATCAATAGCCGGTAAGGAAGTCATTAGTACAAATAGATACCGCATAATAAATTGATAATTTACTATGCCTTGACTTTATCGAACATCATTAGCATTGTGTAATATACCTCATTACATTCTATACAAGCTTTAAGAACTATACGTTTACCATAACGAAATGAGAATTTACGTATCGCCAAAAAAAAGTTTCCGAGTTCTACGTTTTGTGGGTATTATTTTGCGCGTTTGGCCTGTCAATGATAAAAAATGGAACTATAGAACTGACATATTTTTTTGGTTTTGTATAATAAACTGTGCATTGCTGTGGGTACCTTTGTGTAATGCTTTATATTTGAATCACAAGAACGTGGTAACAGCTGCTATTTCATGGATTGAAGTAAGCTGGTTTGCAGAAATAACATTTGTACTCATTTACAGTAAATATAAAAAGCTACAATTATATGTATGTATGTAAAGTGATCAAAGTTAAGTACGTAAACAAAGAACACTCAACGTTTCACTGTCTGTTTTTTTTTAATCTTTTCATAGGTACTGTTATCCCAAGTGGAAAGATGTGTGTATTTGAGAAAAACAAATATTATAAAACAATATGCTACTATTTATGCTATGATTTTTTTCTCAGTTATGCTATTTTATCTACTGGCATTTTTCGTGTACATGTCTATCGAAAGACCAAACACTGGATACAACACTTTGATAACCACGGCTGTCTATCCTTTTGATATTAATTCATACGTAGCTAAAGCGATACTTTACTGTAATCAGATTTTTCTTCTGACGTATGCAGCCATTGCTCCAACTTTCGATGGGATCTCTGTGTTATTGTTGTTTGTGTGTACACATCGAATAAATATTTTAGATCACAATTTCAGACTTGCGAAAACTTTGTCAGACCTGGCACAATGTATTCGCGAACACGATGATATTTTGTAGTGAGTACTAAGTTATCCGTTAACTAAACATATATTATTGTTTCCCTTCTAAATTTTTAATTAATTAATAATAGTTTTAATTATTAATTAATTTTGCTACAGCACAATCAAAGAAACCAATAGCATAGTGCGTATTCTAGCCTTTAAAACCGTATGTTCTTTTATGTCAAATGTTATACCAGCTGGTCTGGAAATTTTGAACGTAAGCCATACAACTTATTTAAACCATATCATTCAACATATTTACAGTAATAAATAAATATTACAGAGTGTAGGATTATCACAAAGTATCTTGCAAATTTGTACTATACTCCTGGTTTACACAAGAATTGTCTTGTGTTCTGAAAGTGCCGGTAACATGACTAATGCGGTGAGAAAAATTTAAAATTAATATGTGGTGGATACAAAGTCTGGTACGGAATATTTTTTGGTTTAATGTGTACACAAAGAAAAAATTTTCCCTTGCACAAGACAGTGGGAAATCGAGTTTTAGAAACAGCAATAACAAAAGTAGTGCTGCAAAATTATTTATTTTTATTTCTGATACTCGTAAATAAGTAAAACAAAAATAGCAATTATTGCAATTTTTCTTTGATGAATCTTCGTAATTCCAAATGCACTTAAAATGAACGATTCGTAACACTATTTACGTTGATTAGTAAGATCAAAAAAAAAGAACTGTGTCAATGCACTTTTTGTATAATATTACTAAATCCTTTTTTTCAGGCGGAAGATTTGGTATTCACAATTTATTCAAGTTTGTGGTACGATGAAGAGCCAAAAATCGTATTAACAAAAACGTTTATTCTTCAAAAATGTCAAAACATCCCTGCGATACATATAAATGGTTTAATGTCAGGGCTGGATAGAAAATACTTATTGGCGGTAGATATTATCATTGTTCATTTACAATACTTATGCCAGAAATTAAAATATTAACGGAATAAAAAAAATTATTTTAGATAGTATATTCCACTTTTTCCTACTTAACAACATTGCGAGCAATTACAAGTAATGAAAAGCAGTGAGTTTAATTACATACTGTGAACATAAATTGAAAATTAAAGATTAATTTTATGTAATATAGACATACAAAAAATATACATTTGATTTTATAACTGGAAATCCAACATGAATTTCTAGAGATTTTTTAAAAGTAACCTCTGTATTTTACAACTATGCCCAAAACTATTCGTTTAATAAATTGCGTTTCTTAATTAATTGACTTCTAACGTTTTCTTCTACTATCACCTTGAATGTACTTCCTAGAAAATATTCTGCGGCAGCGAAATTCAAACTTTTGTAAATACACGCTATAAGAATGTTTGCAAGAGTATTTTATTATAATTCTAATCCTAAATTCAAATAATTGAATCCTGTGGTTGTTCTAATGTACAAAGTATAATATTTGTGACATCAATTTTTTCAGAATTATTATACAAATCACGATAATTCATTAATAGAAAAAGTCGTTCTGAAGAATAAAGAGATTAAAGCATGGAACGTAAAAACTGCTCTATATAAAAGTGCATCGGTTATGGCTTGTGTTTGGGTGTACAGAGTCATTGTGCGATCATTACACTATTGGGAGTTTAAAGTTGCAATGCGATACTATCGGCAGCTTCGGGAATTAAAAAACATGGCGTCGATAAAGTCTCTGTTGACATTGGTGGTATATGGGAGTTCAGTATCTTCAGTCAATTTTTAAATAACAATTATTGTAAATTGTATGTGAACTAATTAAATCAACTTCTAGAGTTGACTATTATCTAGGGCGAAATGTATTTTTGTACTAAATACAGAAAACTTACTAAAAAAAGAATCTGTGTCACTAATTCGTTCCTCAAGGACTGTAATTTCAAAATGCAAAAACTCTGTCATTAAGTTTTTACTCAGTACTCAGCAAAGGAACGATATTTACTACAAATTGACTTTAAAAAATTTATTTTGTATATCTGAGCAAGAATATGAACAGTCCTTTTTTCAACTACTTTTTATAGTAGTTGCTTTTTATAGCACGCCGTACCTATCAGCGCGCACGTGTACCCATAGAAGTAGACGTACAGGAAGGTGAGACCGACGACCCCTCAGTTGACGACTCCGAAAATGAAGACGCAGGCCCATCACCGAAACGAGCGAGGATAGAAGATCTGCGTAATATTGTATACGAAAGCGATACTCGCTCGCGTGCGTATCGATATGCTGGAAGGAATGTTTCTGATAGCTCGGATGAAGGAATAGTTAACAATTTTAATGTTCAAGCGAATAGGACAGTCCAAGCGAATTCTTTTGACAATGTCATGTTACCCCGCAACGTATCGATGCATCATTCGAGTGAGGACTTAGTAGAGAGATTTACAAGGGCTTTAGAGGACACTTTAGGTACTGTAAGACAATCAAGTTTATCAAACAATGAAAATTCTCGCCTAGTGCACCGTATGACCTCGGCGAAGTCTTTGCCTTCGTTTTCTGAGGATCCACTCGAATGTATAGATATGTAAAAGAAAACCCGATATGGCTACTACTGAATTAGAAAAAAATTCTTGGTTTATATTCAATGAAGCTGAATTATACATAGCTGCTGGCATAGTGACGACAAGATCGAAAGAGGCAATACAAACACTGGCCGATCAATCTTCAAAAAATTCACGAGCGAAACCGAAATTAGTAGGCGTAACTAATACGGGCGAGGACACAAGTGTCGATTCGGGTTTAAAACAAACATCTCAGAGCAATCAATGCGCGTGTTGCGGACGAAAAAAACCATAAAACTAGCAACTGTAAAGAATTTATAGGAAAACCGTCAGTCATGAGTTGGAAAATTGCTAGAACAGCTAGATTATGTTTCAATTGTCTAGATACAGGACATGGTCGTTAAAGTTGCAGGCGCGAAAACTGCAAACGTTGCGGTCGCCGACGTCACGAGCTGTTGCATCCCGACTTAGAAAAAGTGAATGAGAATCCGAAAAACATTCGTGAATCCGATTCTATAGACCAGTCTTTATCTTGATTTCAATCAATCATGACTACTTAGAATGCTTAGAATGATTCTAGTTACTGTTGTAGGAACTCGAAAGGAAAAAACTATTTACGCACTCTTAGACGAAGGGCAACCGTGAGTCTAATTGATGCAAAAATAATAAAAATAATAGGCGCGGTACACTCACCCGGTAGAATTTCTTTGAGAGGAGTCGGAAGTGACAAAGCGATCGCAACGGCGAGTAGAAAGGTTAATTTACAAATACGGAACGATTTCGAAAGTTTTAAAATGAAAAATGTACTTGTTATAGATAGTCTGGCTCTTCCTCCGCAGCGTGTGAGTAAGGAAATGGTCGAGCATTATCAAATAAAAACGGGAATCGTTACGAGAGCGTATGATGCATCACCTATGCTATTGATCGGTCAAGAGAATTGTTCTCTGATTTTAACGCGCGAACACCGCGAGATAAATTCTGATGTGTATGTAGTCTTTCGATGCATACTAGGTTGGTCAATTCATGGTTTCCCAAATAAGCCTAGTAAGATTAGACAGATAAATGTTGTGGGAAAGTCGATTCCGAATACATTTTCAAATAAGCGATCAAAGACCTGTGAAGGAGACGAAGATTTAGAAAAGTTGTACGACAATTTTCGATATCGACGGAATCGGTTTAGATATAGAAAAGTCTCAGAAAAGTGAAGATGAGCGTGCTCTCGAAATATTGGATTCGACCAGTCGATATGTGAATGGGGCATGGGAAATAGGACTTCTTTGGAAAGAAAAGTACGATACATTACCAAATAGCCGTCCAATGGCGCTTCAGCGATTATTCGGACTCGAGAGACGTCTTGATCGCGATAATGTTTACGCGGAACTTTACTATAAAGAAACGGAACGGTTGATTGCAGCAGGATTTGCGCGTAAGGTGAAAAAGGGAGAGGGAGAGTGGTTTTGGTATCTACCGCATTTTGAAGTGACTAACGTAAACAAGCCAGGAAGGGTACGACTTGTTTTTGATGCAGCAGCTCGTTCAAAGAAAAATCTTAATGACTTATTGTTATCAGGGACCGATATTTTAAAATCATTAATAGGAGTGTTGATGCTTTTCGAGAAAACGAGGTCGCGATTAAAGCGGCTTTAAAAGATATGTTTTTGAAAATCAATATTATAGAAAAAGACCAAGACGTGCAACGTTTCTTATACAGAGGCAAGGACAGGACAGAGGAACCAACCGAATACGCATTGACTGTGGTTCTCCTCGGCGCGAAATCTTCACCGTGCACCGCGCTATACATTAAAAATAAAAATGCTTGAATGTTTGAAACGCGTTACCCTGATACTGTTAGAAGTTTAATTGGGAACTGTTACATGGATGACTATTTAAAAAGTTGTTTAACGCGAGAAGAAGCCGTAAAACGTGTAGTTCAGTAAATTGAAATAAACACCAATGCAGGTTGGCAAATGCACGGATGGGCGAGCAATAAACCCTTGATTTTTGACGGCGTTAAAGAAATTCCTGATCAAGTTCAATTATTAAAAGAAGAATCGACTTTAGACACGAAGGAAAAAGTCCTGGGGTTAAGATGGCTATGTGGTATAGATAAACTGTGTTTTAATATCGATAGAAATACAATCACAGACGAAATTTTGAGCGGAAAAAGAAAACCTACAAAGCGCGAATTTTTATCGATTATAATGGCAGTATTTGATCCGTTAGGATTTTTGAGACCGTTCCTGATAAGAGCGCGCGTTTTAATGCAGTATATCTGGGCATGTAATATTCAATAGGATGAAAATTTACAAGATAAAGAATTCGAGACATGGAAACGCTGGCTAAATGATTTAAACTCGATGAAGGAGTGTGGTTCGCCACGTTGTTATCAACCCAAAGGCGCTCGATTAATACAGCAGAGCTTCATATATTCTGCGACGCAAGTGCTAAAGCATACGCGGCGGTCGCGTATTGGCGTTTCACTTTAAATGACGGTACAAACCACACGGCCTTGATTATGGCGAAAGGTCGCGTTGCACCGAAAAAGGCTATAACTATTCCACGTCTAGAACTACAAGCAGCAATGCTCGCAGTAAAATTAGGGAAAATCATTGTTAATAAACACCGATTTGAGATAACGAAACGATATTTTTGGTCTGATTCACGCACGGTACTATGTTGGATAAACAAAGATCCTCGGGTATTCAGAGTATTTGTTTCTAACCGATTAGCAGAAATAAGGCAGTTATCGGAACCGCGTGAGTGGAATTGGATGTCGAGCGCGGAGAATCCGGCAGATGATGCCACTAGGGATACTCGCAATTTTCTAAGCAAGAGTAGCCGTTGCTTTCAGGGACCTGGTTTTTTACTTAAATCTAACAAAAATTGGCCAACCCAGCATAAAACTACGCGATTGTTGATACGATACTATTACGAGAAATATTTTCATGCCAGTCACGAAACCGTGGTAAATGAATTGCGACAGCATTTTTTGATTATATGATTACGCAGTGTGTTGCGGAGTATAATTTGTAAATTATAACGCGGAAAAAGCCAGCGCGATTAGCTTTTCAACTTCCTTCTTTCACTCACTGCGGCTTAGATTATTTTGGGCCAATGATGGTCAAAATAGGAAGGAGACGGGAAAATCGTTCGGGGGCTCTTTTTAAGTGCATGACTACTCGAGCCGTACATGTTGAACTCGCTCATTCTTTAAGTACAGATTCGGCAATAATGGCCCCTCGACGTTTTTCAGCGCGGAGGGGGACACCAACGCATATTTATTGTGATAACGGCACTAATTTTCAGGAAATGAACACGGAATTGTTAAAAGTAACTAGTGAAATTAATCAAAATCAGATCCAAGATTTTTCATAAATAAATGGAATCACATTTTTTTTTAATCCACCAACCGCATCTCACATGGGAGGAGCGTGGGAAAGATTCATACGCTCGGTTAAGACAGCGCTTGCGACCGTACTAAAAGAACACGCTCCGAAGGAAGACACCTTGTTAACAATAACTGCTGAAATCCAACACGTTGTTAATTCGCGCCCTTTAACTAATGTATCCCCTGATCCTCGTGACCACGAATCACTGACGCCGAATCATTTTCTATTGGGTACATCGTCAGGTCAGAACTGACTAAACATATGTAAATCGCGAGCTATGTGTTCCAGGAAACAGTGGGAAATCGTTGCAAGCCTTTGCAGACGCGTTCTGGAAGCGCTGGTTGCACGAGTACCTTCCTACATTGATTCCGAGAAAAAAGTGGACCGAAAAAAATGATTGTCTAAATGAAGGTGATTTAGTGTTAATTTTAGACGAAAACACTGAACGGAATTAATGGAGGAAGGGAGTAATTACTCGCACGCTACCAGGAAAAGATGGCCAAATACGAGTAGCCGAGGTAAAGACCATGCACGGACTAATTCTTCGTCCAACTAGAAAGTTAGTGCGATTTGCTTAGAAGATACAAAGGCATACCTTTGTACGGGGGGATGATGTAACTGTCGAAAAATTCTTCGTTTATTTTGGCGACCGACGCACAGACTGCGAGCAATGGTCATGCGGATAAGCCACAGTGCGTCACCCGGCAAGGGGTGTTCGTGACTGTAGGATCGGTACGTGGTCCTTAAGAGTCAGGAAACTTGAGAGTTTTCCTTATAATTTAAATGGCTTGAGGTCGTTAAAATGAATGTGTTATTTTCGAACGTTATGACAAGCGAAGGAGATTGATCGGCAGAGCTATAACAATTGAAGATTGCTCGTTGCCCAGAGTACTAAACATGGAAAAAAAAGGGCAGATGCTTGCGAGAAGCCATTGTGTGTAGTCGAATTTCGAGAGTAATAAAGCATCCATTTACAGAGCTAAGTTTTTCTGGCGTATAATTTCACACTTAGATTTCGAAGAACCTGTCTGTAAAACTAATGAATACAGCTAAATTTTTTCTGGAGCTTTTACGGAGCACCACGCATGTTAATCATGCCAGAATTTATAACGTTCTGGAGTTCTATCATGTTTTTTGATAATGGTGTAGCCTCACTCTATTAACACGGAGTGTGTAAGGATTCTGACAAGATTTTTTATCGTGTAAAAGTTTATATTTTTACATTTTTTAATGAAGCTCCATAAGAGCCCTGTGTATTTCGGAGAATTTCTGGCTGCCATCTTTGTTAACCTTCAAGCACGCGAACCAAGTTTAAACTCCCAATGTTTCTAATCAATAACTTTGCAAACATCTAATCGAATTCAGTAGGTTATAATAAAAGCATTATACGGATGGCATAGAAGTAATTAGTGACGATAGATACCCTGTAACCCATTGCTCCTCCAAAATCAATGAATTAGTAATTTATTATGCTGCGATAATGACTCTACAGAGTATCATTGCAATGCGCGCAATACCGATTTAGGTTCTATTCTACTTGTAAGGGCTATTTCTTCGGTATAACGAAATGGGTGGCTACATAGTACCGCATAGAAGTTTTCGAGTTTTGCGCTTTCTTGGTACTCATTTGCGCATTTGGCCCGATGATAATAAAAAGTGTAACTTTAAAACAGATGTTTTCTTTTGGTTTTGTGTAATTAATTATGTATTGTTATTGCTGCCGTTGTTCAATGCTTTGTACTTAAATCGAAAGAACGTCGTAGCAGCATCTAACACATGGATCGAAGTAAGCGGTTATGCGGAAGTGTTAGCTGCATTTATTTATAGTAAATATAAAAGAGTTCAGTTATACGTATGTAAACTTATCAACTAAATAATATGAATAATGCGTTATTCTTTTCTTTTTCTAATTATTTTCTTTTGTAGGTGCTATTATGTGAAGCAGAAAAATATTTGCTTTCCAAAAAAGTAACGATAATAAAGAAGTATGCAAATACTTATGCTAAAATTTTTTTATTAGTTATCCTATTTTATCTATTTACTGTTTTTGTGTATTGGTCAATCGAAAAACCAATCACTGGATATGAATATTTAATAACCACCGCTGTCTATCCTTTTAATATTAGGTCTCATCCAATTAAAGGACTGATTTACTGTAATCAAACCTTTAATTTAATGTACTCATCCATTCTTCCAGTTTTCGATGGAATTTCCGTTTTATTAATATTCAACTGTACCCATCGACTAAAAATTTTGGAACACAAATTCAAACTTGCAAAAACTTCATCAGATCTATCAGAATGTGTACGTGAGCACGATGATGTTTCACGGTAAGCTCAAGAGATTGTCCAACAATTAGACAGTAATAATTGTTATCAATTTTTGCATAGAACAATAAAAGAAACGAATAGCATAGTACGCTTTTTAGTATTCAAAACCGTATTTTCCTTTACGTCGAATGTTATACCAGGTGGCCTACAAATTTTGAATGTAAGCTAGAAAATCTATACTAATCCTATAAACTTTGCATACACATATACACAATAATGAATACAATATTTAGAATGTAGCGTTATCACAGAGTATCTGCCAAGTTTGTATCATACTACTTGTTTACTCAAGAATTGTTTTATGTGCTGAATGTGCAGGTAACATGACTGACGCGGTAAGATAAATTTGACGTAAATACTGTATTCCAGTATGTAGATGTAGTAGATATCGAGTCAAATATAATTTCCTTTGCCATAAACTTTTATCTTTTCAGGGGGAAGATTTATTATTCACTATCTATTCAACTTTATGGTACAATGAGGAGCCTAAAATAGTATCGATGAAAATTTTCATTATACAGAAGTGTCAAAATATTCCTGCGATACATATAAATGGTATAATGTCAGGTCTTGGTAGAAAATACTTATTGACGGTATATATTATCATTGCTTTAAAATAATTTTGCTTAATATCTTAACACAGTTTTATAACAAATAAAATTTTTTAGATAATGTATTCCACTTTTTCCTATTTAACAACATTGCGAACAGTTACGAGTGATGAAAAGTCGTAAGTTGCATCTTCATACCAAGTATGTAAAATTGAAAATGAAAATCAATTTATCGATTTTTGAGATGATTTCTTTAACATACGGCTATGTGTATAGTAATTTTTCAAATAAGTAATGCATCTTATAATTAATTAATTTTAGATATTTTGCTACCTCAAGAACTAGTACCTAAAAAAATGATACTGGGTCAAATTTTCGTTTTTGTAAAAGTTTGCTAGAAGCAAGTTTGAAAGGGTGTGAGTTAAATCTTTTGATAAAATGAAACTTGAGCTGTGAGATTAATTTATTTTCGCTTCTATTTTATACTACTCAACGTTCAAATCGAAATTAATAGTCACTTTCTTTCTTTCAAAAGTAGATAGGCTTACTATAATTATTATTATTATAATATGTACCTAATCAATAAGTTAAAAAACATCGAGTCCGTCAAAAGAATCAACATATGGCATATGATTATTTAAAAATGGCATATATCGCGTAATAATTTGCTTACTCAACATCATTAAATTAGTAATTTATCATCATGCGATCGCGAATCTAATTAGCATTATTTTGCTGTGTGCAATATCTCATTACGATCAGTATAACTTATAAGAGCTATTACTTCAGTTATATAACGAAATGAGTGTTTACATATCACCGCATAGAAGTTTCCGAGTTTTGCGATTTCTTGGTACTCATTTGCGCATTTGGCCCGATGATAATAAAAAGTGTAACTTTAAAACAGATGTTTTCTTTTGGTTTTGCCTGATAAATTATGTATTGTTATTACTGCCTTTGTGCAATGCTTTGTACTTAAATCGAAAGAACGTCGTAGCCGTATCCAATACATGGATTGAGTTGAGCGGGTATGCAGAAGTGTTAGCTGCATTTATTTACATTAAATATAAATGACACCAGTTATACGTACGTAGAACAAATATAGTACATTATTGTATACCAAGGTCGTAAAGTGGGTACTTTTAGACCAAGTGTGAAGTTTGCAGTACATGTCGAAAACGAGTCTGCAAACCATACGAGGACGTAAATCTCGCTTAGTCATTGGTGCACACCATAGTTATTGTGACGCATGTATAGAATTTTGTATTTCACAAGTAAAACGGAAAATTTTCCAAATTTTCAAAATATGACATGAATATCAGCAAGCAGAAAAAATTTTTTTTACTAAATACTTACTGTTATTTCACTGCTGATACTTTACAGTGCATATGAAAAACGTGGGAAAATAATGCATGTCTTACAAAAATTTATTATATAAATAATGTTATTTGTTTCATTTTCTGATAATTTTTTATAGGCGTTATTATCCCAGGTAGCAAAAAACTTCCTTTTAAAAAAAAATCAAAGATAATAAATACATACGCAAATACCTATGCTAAAATTTTTTTATTGGTTATTATCTTCTATCTATTTGCTGTTTTGGTGTATTCCTCAGTAGAAAAGCCAATCACTGGGTACAAAAATTTGATAACCACCCTTTGATATTGAAACGTATGCATATAAAGGACTGGTTTACTGTAATCAGATTTTCAGTGTGTTTTACTCATCAATTCTTCCAGTTATTGATGACATCTCTGTGTTATTAATCTTTAACTGTACACATCGATTAAAACTTTTAGAACACAATTTTAAGCTTGCAAAAAGATTGTCAGAATGTATACGCGAACATGATAATATTTTGAGGTGAGCTAAATCAATAATTTATGAATTAAATAAAGATAAATATTTTTCTTAATTTTATTTTTTTGTAGCACAATTAGGGAAACTAATAGCATCGTGCGATTTTTAGTATTTAAAACCGTGTTTTCCTTCATATCAAATGTTATACCTGGTGGTCTGTAAATTTTAAATGTAAGCTAGACAAATTATTTTGATCCTTAAAATTTTTCATATTTACAGTAAAGAACTTTTAGAATGTAGCGTTATCACAGAGCATCTGTCAATTTCTGACCATACTTCTATGTTACGCAAGAATTTAATTATGCGCTGAATGTGCAGGGAACATGTCTGACGCGGTAAGTCAATTTTAAAATAAATGATGCATTGCAAGTAGCAGGAGAGATACGCCCAGCTCAATTCTCCCTATCAGTTCCCAGATTCTGACGCGAGTTTACAGCCCTTGCACCCTGTAGGTTAGTAGTTTTTGACCTCTTAGAAGTTATACTCCGAGGCCGTATTACTCGAGCAAGACGGGCAAAAGTTTGTTAAAAAGTATTGTTTTTCGCATTTTTAAGCTGCCAAATAATTATTCCCGCTTCATGACAGATCAATATTAGGCGACTTCAGTGACTTTTACCTTCGTAGAGATTTAGTTTAAAGTTTGAACTTTCGAAAAATTTCAGAGTTAACCCTATATCTTACTCCGTTTCGTTGTATAACCTCAACGCGTGATTGTACTTTTTTCCTAGTATGGAACCTGTTTTAGCATAGGATTGCCCCACGGGGATTTTTTGGTTTTTGGAAATATTGATAAAATTGATGGCAAACAAGCGTAAACTGGCTCGAACGAAATTCTTTCACAAAAAAGCCAATAATTTTAATAGTTTTTAGACCTATACGTATCGTAATTATTGTAAATACCAATGACGTTCCACACTCAGCCGCACTTTTTCGATATCCACCAATATTAGCTTTTGCGGTTTGGCTTCCTATATATTAGGTTATTTTGCAAAATTAATGCCCCTACCGCACCAAACATTAAAAGCCTTTATAAAATCAAGAACATCCTTTAGTTTAAGCATGCTATAGAAAAATTTGCTAAGTAGTTCCATACTGGGCGCATCTCCCCTATAGTGGACGTCGAATCAAATATTACACTATAATTTTCTGAAAACTTTTGTCTTGTTAGGGAAAAGATTTAGTGTTTACAATTTATTCGACTTCATGGTACAATGAAGAACCAAAAATAGTATCAATGAAAATTTTCATTATTCAAAAGTGTCAAAATATTCCCGCAATACATATAACTGGTTTTATGTCTGGCCTCGGTAGAAAATACTTGTTGTTGGTAAATATTATCAATGTTTCAAAATAATTTCTCAAAAAATCAATACGCTTTTATAATATAAAATTGTTTTTTTTAGATAATGTACTCTACTTTTTCCTATTTAACGACATTGCGAACAATAACACGAAATGAAGCGCAGTGATTTATCTTGAAAAAAATCGCATTATAAAGTTTATCAGGAGATTTTAAATAGTTTTTTCTTTTACCAACTCCCTGGCTTCACTTAGATGCTACGGGTAAACTTCAATGTCATTTGTACAATCATAATTATATATTTTTCAAGAATTTAGTACTATCAAAATAAAAGTAAAAGTCGAAATAGTTGAACACCTGAGCACCTGTTACAAGCAGTAACGAATTAATCTCATATGAGTTTGTATAAAATTGAAAGTGGGATAATGACGCGCTTGCACGTAATTTAAACAGTATAACTAGCAGCATTAGATTATTATTGGATTATAATTATGATCTTAACTTTGTCACTATAACAGGATCCTGGTGATTATTGTAACGCCTCTTCATTGAGTCCAATGCCTTTTAACTTGTCAATAGTCGTTCTTCCTAACTTACTACAAGAGTTAAAACGTACTTGGTACCGTACGTTTTAACGTACGGTACCAAGTACGTTTTAACTCACATGTAATGCACTATTTTCAAACAATGCTATTAAATTTCATAATATAAATTTTATATGCATTAGGATGTAACGATATCGCAGTATATTTGCCAAGTGTGCAACTTATTCTTGTTTTACTCGAGGATTACGTAGTAAGATAAACAAAATTTTTATTGCAACTACCCATCTGGTCATATCTGAAACTATCTTCAACTTTAGGGAGAAGATGTAGAATTTACCGCGTATTCAAGCCTATGGTACGAGGAAATGCCTTGAGTAGCATCAATTAAGTGTATCATAAAAAATTACCAGCAACCCTGGATCGAAAATATCTAGCAGTGATAAGTGATTTCAGAATTACTTTTAATGTTTTCTAACAAACAGATTTATAAAGATCATAACTTCTTCATTCACAACTTTCTAGCTGATGTACACTACGATGTCCTATTTAATGACTTTGCAGACTGTAACGAGCAAAAGTAGAGAATAAAATAACGGAATAATTTATCAACCAAAATTTTAAATCATTTTTCAGTCAGTTTTACACTTCATTAACAGCGACTACTATGTATGAAGAGAAAGTACACATTATTGTCAAACGTTAACATCTTGTATACTTAATAAATTATTAAAAAAAAAAATTAAGAGTAACTAGCAT
Organism: Trichomalopsis sarcophagae; assembly: GCA_024372645.1. NCBI lineage: Eukaryota > Metazoa > Arthropoda > Insecta > Hymenoptera > Pteromalidae > Trichomalopsis > Trichomalopsis sarcophagae. The sequence continues at coordinate 1,160,129 of QLSS01000033.1, read as the reverse complement.
AAAAAATGTCCATTATACTCCAAATTTATAAATAAAAAATACGTCATCCATCCACTACATCGGACAACCCGAAATTCCGTCCATTAAACCTGCAGCTCGTCGACTCACATCGTGCGCGAGTCTGCAGTAGTGGCAATGTCACGACGAGGCGCTTGTACAAGCAAAAGGGGCCGATTGCGAAAGCGACTGCGTCGACGTAACGCGAAACCGAGCGCATTGTGCACGATCTGAATTACACCGGGCGGCGCTGGATTTATCTCTCGACTTCCGGATCGGCTGTGCAGCAGAAGACGAGGCTATGCGACCACAGTGCGTCTTGCTCCGTTTCGTTGCAGCGGCCTGGGCTCTTTCATAATTGTCATCGTAACCTTTGCGGTTACGCTGATTAATTAGCGGCTCGTCAACTCGGATTTTATTTTATGCAGAAACAAGATAAGCTTATCGGCAGATTGGATTACGGGGTGACTGCACTTGATTGTGTATTTGTGATGCTATTCATAGCATTTGAAAGCGTTAGGTTGGCGGTTCTTGAAACAGATACTGCTTTTGTTAATTTTAATTAAGTTGAAACCAGTTAAAAGTCTGTAATGGTGTTGACTATTTATAAAATCATAGGATAACCACAGCAAAGAGATAGCAGCGCTATCAATCGTCTGGCTGCGTTATTAAAGTGGAGTTTGTTGAGAAAATACTCGCACATAGAACGATATGCACACACACAGCTTATAGCTTTACACGAGCGGAACAGATGTCCGAGGGTTGCTACCTGGGCTTTATTGCACCCGACCGACCACCGACGCGACGCCCCCCAGCAGAGACGCAGAGGCATAGGGCCTCACTTCCTCAAGAACCGCAGACCAGCCAACACATCAGCGGCACAACAAGCTTTCTCTAATTTTGTTCATATAAAGTTTATTTAGTATATTATTAATTCTCTAAAAAGTGTCACAATTATATTTTACTCTTTTGTCACTAGTTTTCTGTAATAACTCTGTAGTACGATCTCGGCTGTGTTATTTAAATAAAGTATCTTGAATAAATACTACGATTTCAACCTACTTCCAACAGAGTTTTAAATTAATACGTTGCTTTGCTACCAGACGTAGTGTGAAAGATTATGTATACATTATTCAAACATTATACGAGATTTTTATGTCATAATTTTATGCAATATTATTTTATATAAAAAAACACGTAAATCTTACTTTGTTTAAATTTGTTTTTCCGCTATGTTTTTAGTTGTGTTATAAGCAAAAATATATTATTCGCCTGAAAGATGAATCATAACAACTTTCTAGGCTAAAGCTAGCGTGAGTTATTTACAAAAACCTTCAAATTTTGTATAACAACTTACTTTTATTTTGAATACAAAACATTTTTCACGAGATGTTCATCGCATCACCGCTAATTATATACCCAAATTACTCGATCAAACTTGCAATTTCAAGAAAAAATGCAAATCCAAATCCAGTCATGCACGTTCCCGAGTCGATTGGCATACCCGCACAGCAGAGAGAAACGCAAAGAAGCTATTCGTTCTCCTACATTCCTTTGCGCACGCGCAACTTATCGCGATGATGAGATCAAAAACGGTTAAGCGCACACCTGTCTACGGTAAACGAGCTCATCCACAATTATAAGCGGTAATTATGCGTTAATAAGCTAAAGCCCGAAGAGGCATCTCCGCAAATCGTATACACTTATAATATACGGATATGCCGCTACGGTAAAGTCCGAAGAAAGAGAAACGATAAGCGGAAGTGAAGAGGCACGAGCTATTGTCTATAGTATATGAGCTAGCTTACTTACACCTGGTTAATTAATTACAAAAGTTAGTGTGATTTCGGGATTGTTAAATCGTCGGGGACGCAAGTACCGTTAAACTAGCCAGTTTTGAGGCACCGCGTGAAATTATTTTTCTTCAATTAGAGCGAAATGCTGTATGGGCAGTGGTCACGGGGTGTGAGTTCCGTCATATAAGGAAAATTAGCTTCTGAATATTAAATTTATTGAGTGAAGAGAACAAAATGAGAAGACTGATCGTTTTACCGAGGTATTCGGTAGAGACAATGTTTGCAAAATGAATTTTAATGGCTTGATTTGGATAGCTGGACCTTCTCCTAAGAAAATAGTCGATGCTTGTTACAGTCATGCATTGTCATTAAGATTTTCTTTGTTGTTTGCTGAAGGGTCTAGGTGGCATAATTATTCATTCTGTTATTCTATTTTTATTGGTCACTTTGTCTATTGATTTTAATTTATGCAGGATTCACTGATATTTCATTCATCGATAAGCGTGAGTAATCATTATCTGATTATCGCTTAAAAATGATTCAGAAAATCTTACTAATGCAGATTTGATCTACGAAAACTTATTTTCAAATCAGAAAATTCCTGTACATGCACTCACGTCTTCTTCGATTCATCTCTCATCTCACGGCAAAAGAATATTTTCAAACAATCGCATACAGTCCCATCACCTCGCCCATCACAGCAGGCACAACACTCCAAATCTCAGCCGCAGATATTACACAATAGCACATACAAACCAACAAATCATCCTCATCATCAAAAACCATTGTCGACCCCACTTACTCTCTCCCTCTCAGAACTCAATGTCACAGAGCGCAAATTTCGCTATCTCGCCATATGTAATACCGCCTGTACCGAGAAAGAAACGCCGTACATAAAGCGAAATGAAAATAAAGCAGAGCGAGTCACACACAAGGCGTAGGCGGGCTCGAAAGAAAAAGTTTCGCGGGTGTTCGCTATATAATACATGCACGCGCGACGGACCACTACGGCGATTTCTCGCGGCGGCGACTTAACGGTTTCGAGCTGGGCTGCACCTTTCAACAGTGCAAATCTTTTTTATACGCGAGAACTGCGTGGACGAAGTTTCCTGCTTTGCATTTCTAGTCTTATTCGCGGAGACTTGATGCTTTGATTTGATACTACGGTGTCTAGGTAGGATTCGTTAGTGATTAATTGCGTTGAATTGTCGATTGAGCTATTTGCTTTTATAATATCGTTTAGATTATAATAAATGTTTAATTTATAATAAGAAATATACGTTTAATAGGTGGATACACGTAAAAATTCTAATTCTATATAATGATTTTGCATTTTGGTTTTGAATATATCGGCATCTACATTGCTTTATAGCAAAGAATTGGTGGAAATAAAAACACCAATATTTATCGGCATATAGAAACTTGGCTCAGAATCGTAATATCCCGTTAGAGAACTGAATCAGTAGCTGTCTCACCGGGTATTGCTAAAGCCAAATTCAATAAGCTTGACGTGCGAATAAAAAGTGATGACAACAGAATACAGATACGTCATGTCTTAAACATTTCAAGTTTTCAGCTAGTGTAATCCTGAAGAATAAAGAAAATATAAATTCGAAAGGGATTTTGGCTTGAACTTTGCGCTCTGCAAAAATCTACGAAATTACAGTTGGCGCGACGTAAACTGCGGTTAAGAAATCCTATCTTATATTGTAACAATTTCTTGTGCTTTGAAGTTATAAATTGTGTATTTTGTTTATGCGCCTGTTTCGTATGTGATATTTTATATGAACTATTATACGTGTGCACAAAATATGAGATCGATGTGCAACCGTATTCGTAAAGAAATTCAGATTATGCATGATATAAAATTGAAAAAAACCAATCAACAAGTTTTCTATTATTTTGTGTAATAACACAATAATTAATATATTCCAGCTCGAAAAATATCAAATCAAAGGAAACGTCCTCAGTGTCGTTTTAACGGCAAGTGCCGCTTTCCTGAAGAGAAAACACTTTAAAATAAGAATCTAAATCCACCTTTCACGAAATTAGGGGGGCATGAAGATTATTTTTGAATGCTTCATAGAGCCAAATAGTGATTCAGTTTACAATGTTAATAATAGAGGATAGCGCATCTGCAGCTGTAGTATCTAAATCTAAATTAAATCTAAAAAAATCTAAATCAGCATGTAAATTTTAACCATTTCTACAAATCTGATACTCGACTCATTCATTTTTAATAGTCATAGGATAAAAATACTTGTACTTAAACGCGAATATTTTTAAGCTTATGCACACAACAACTAATATTGTAGTGTATAAATTTACCCTCAAATTTTCGACGCTAAATCCCTTAAAATTGTTATGAAAAATTTCGGATCGAATTAAGAAAAGAAAAAAAATCATAGACAAACGCCCAACCATTAAACAGCAGACAACATCTAAAGCTCGGTAGCGCATCTCAAAGCTACGAAGCTCGAGCTTTCTCGTTTCTCTAACGCCTCAATAGCCAGCTATCCCTCTAGTCGCGCGAGAGATATTTTGGTCGTCTCTTCTCCTCCTTTCTCTCTCTCTCTCTCTCTCTCTCTCTCTCTCTCTCTCTCTCTCTCT
>QLSS01000033.1:1121645-1155716 GCA_024372645.1 Trichomalopsis sarcophagae | reverse complement strand
TCTCTCTCTCTCTCTCTCTCTCTCTCTCTCTCTCTCTCTCTCTCTCTCTTCCCTGCGTCGCGGCGCTCAACGTCGTCCCCACCACCTCTGTCTGTCTCCTTCTCTCTCCCACTCGATTTCAACTACTCACTCCTTCTCTCTCGGACCCGACGGCGCGAGAGCCTCCCGAGATATCTCGCTACCGGCTCTCTCGTAATTCGCATTCGACCGACGTCTTGGTGTGTGGACAGAGAGAAAGAGAAGTCTCGGGGAGAACACGCGCGTTTTTTGGGTATGATGACTTGACTTCTGCCGACTGACGAGAGGCCGCCAGCCGCAGGCACTCGCGAAGCGCATACTTCATTACGCTTCTTTTATTATTATTACTACGAGAGAGAAAAAGGATTGTGCTTTTATTTCGACAAATCGTAATTGAAAGGACGATTACCGCGAAAAGCAACGAGGAAGCAGCAGGAAGTGTTCCGTTCAAGTTTCTTCGCTCCTTCAGGCTCGACAAATCGAGAGGCAGCTTAAGCCCTCGATAAAGATAAAGCAGAGAAAGTTACAAAAAAGAAGAAGAGGAGGATATCATTGACAAAACGAATCGACGAGCACAACGCGCTAGAAGAATAAGAAGAGAAGGATTGAGGAAGGAGAAAAAGTGTGAAGATTTTTAGTGCTTGTGCGTGCTCGACGAAGTCTACCTGAATTTTTCACTGTTTTGTTGTATCTATCATTAACGCCGAGAAGGAGGATTGTATTTCAAACGCATCTCACATACATACACACGCTCACGAACCCACATAACACGAAGTTACGAATCGTCATATCATTTTTTCTTTACTGAATCGTTTCGATCGGGGAAGTCAAGCTGGAAAGCTTGAGTAAAACGCGGCACGATGAGGCGCCAGCAATCATGGGACATGCAGAAGCAGCAATACTCGCAGGAGAGGACCGAGACTCAGGTTACGAGGCAGCAGATTACCCAGCAGAGAGGTCAGTCTACGAACTGCCCAACATTTCTGTTTGTCTTTGATTTTATTTTCACTTTTCTATTCGAAAAACCGAACGTAACTATTCGAGGCTATTTTCGGCACAGTGATTCAGTCGCGAAAGCTTTTCGTTATTGAAACGATCTCGCGCGTATATGCGTGGATTACGTATTGCGTTACGCCGATCAGTAGTTCACCTCGGATAAAAATATCGTTTGGAATCCGACAAACAACTAAATTTCAGCTGTTCTTGCGTGAAAAAATTATACGACTGGGAAGCTAGAATGGTGCGTTCTATTCTTAACCCATCCCAGAAATAACACTTTTACATGAAAAAAATAACAATTAATCGCGTAGCGAAAATTTCGATGTAACTCAATATCTCGGACTTCTAAATTATCACACACACACACACACACACGCGCGCGCGTGCGCGCAGGCCCAGTCATTTATAATGTTCATACACGCCTATTAATAGACCTCCGAAATATAGTCCGACTCATCCAGCGAAAAACCATCGAGTGCTCCGATTTACCTTCGTACACGACAGCGCACACCATCATTTAAAAAAAAAAAGAGAAAATTTGAAAACCATACGTATAATACCGATCTCCAAGCAATGCAAATCCAAAATACCCGCAGCCGATACATAAATCACGCGCGCGGAGTCGCCGAAAAAGAAAGCAGCGCGCAGTCGCGAGAAAGATACAAAAATACCGAGTAACACGGGGCGCGGTACATATAAAGTCGCGCTCGCGCGCGTGGTTGCATCTCCCTCGCGTGCATGCGCTCAGCCCAGCGTATGGAAGAACTGTTAGCTCGTTACGCTATATTCCTCGTTTCTTTTAAATCGCTGCGGCCAGCCGTTCTGACGCTGTCTGACCTCGTGACGCCGATCCGGGGATCGGTATACACGCACGTATACACACATACATGCGCGATAGTGTGAGGGGCTATTGTTTTTGGACGGCGGGCTTAATGGATAGGACTTTTGAGCGCCAGACGCTGTTAGCTGACTGTATATTGTTGGAGTTTCGTCGCTGCTCCGTATTCACAAACAAGTATGAAAATCAGTTACCAATCGCAGCGAAGTAAATCGTTTTCATATCCCTCAAAAGCTCAAGAGTCACGTACGCGAAAAAGAAAAAGTAAATCCCAGCAGCGTAACGCCTTAAAAAGATTCGATTTCTGTATGACGATCGGCCCTTAAAAATCTGCGGCGGTAAAAATCGTGACTTTTTCCTCCCCCAAGCTTGCGCGCGCGCGGGCTTACGGAGAGTTCTTCCACGTCGGTATTCTATTTTCGAGTGAGCTCTCGTCGGTGCCGGGCTAAATTTAGGGCTTCGCTCGTGCGCGCTCCAAAATTCCTCGCACCTCGCTCCGTCTCGCTCTTATATACTTCGCTCTCTCTCTCTCTCTCTCTCTCTCTCTCTCTCTCTCTCTCTCTCTCGAATACAAATACAATCGTACACACACACACACACACACACGCACACACACACACACACACCTCGTAGTTAGAGCCGACGGAGTTATTGCGCGGAGAGATAGGCAGCTGCTGTACTGTCAGATTGCGTGGGTATAACGCGTAATCGCAAGAGATTAAGATTTTTATGAAAATGATGTGATTTATCGGACTTTTTGCTGAGGGTGAAAGTTTTCATTTTTTTTTCTTTATGGATTGGGTTGACTGGCTTTTGGGAGTAGGTTTCTATTTTCAAGGATCTAAATTCGTAGATTATTCAAAAATACTTCCAGCTAAGTGCATCAGGGCCACAAATTACTTCGAATCGCGTCTAAAATTGTGATAATTTTGTTAAATTTAGTAAAACCATGTAGAAATTGTTAAGTACAACTTTTGCGACAAAACTTTGTTACACTTGTTTTTGGACAGAGAGCCAAGTAAAAACATTGTTATGCACTTGGTCTTGATAAGTGTCAGACATAAATTTGAAGAAATAAACAATAATGAAAATAAAGTTAATTTATTATCGCGGACATTTCGAGCTGTCTGCTGGTATGAATATTATATTTTGGTTCATGACATTTTTAGGCACTGACTCAAAATAATACTTTCCTGTGCTACTTGGACCGATTTTTAATTTTTAATATTATTCTACGGCCCATAACAAGATAACTTTTGTACTTTTATACTATATTGTGAAACTAAAGAGCCGAAAAATATATGAAAAAACGTAACTGTCTCTGGCAATTCAAGTTATGATCCAATTTCGTTTTATAGTGTTGTCGAATTACACGATCACTTGCATTTTGTTATGTTTACTCTTCACGATAATATCGAAGAAAAATATGCGAATTTTGAGGTGTTGCGCAAATACAGAGACGCATTCTTTCTGCGGCACCATTACAGAGTTGGATATGCTCCAAGGAGCAAGAAAGCAACATGTATGTATATTCGAATCCCGTTTGTTACCGTCTTGTTTACAATGTTTCTTGCGATCATAAATACGAGAAAGATGTTATTTCAATTTCAACTCTAGGAAAAATTTAAGTCAGTAACGCGTAACACGCTGCAATATTACGACTGAGATCAAAAATTTGTTTTATTCCTAAAAATTTGAGTACTTCTACCTAAAAGCTTTTCTATCCGGAGCATACGTTTTAAAATTTAGACTCGTTTGTCGTTGACGCGTTTGTTCACTTCATTTGCGAGAGAAAAATTTGACAGGTGAAGATCTAAGAGCTCTTAGTCACCCAAGGAAGAGAGAGAGAGAAAGAAAGATCATCACCCCCCGAAAGAATCCGGCCAGTTTTGCCAACTGCGCTTTCGCCGCGATCACTCGAAAATGTCACGATTGCGCGATCGACTCGAGCCAAGAGAGATAAATCTGTGGAGAAAAAAATTCGAGCAGCGTCCATAATCCAGCAGCAAACGCGACACAATATGATGCGCGCGAGTGGGAGAGCCTGGGTAGACCGAAAATAACGCGGGCGCATATTGATACTAAATTTAATGGTCGCACACTCATCGTTTCGCTCTCTTTTCCTGTCGATCGAATGATTCAATGCTAGCGTGTTATTTTTTTCAGACCTCCTGTATATTAATTATTGGCGAATGTTTGTAGGGATTAATTATAGGTCACGTGAATCACGCGATTGGAATTTGGAAGAGGTATTAAGAGATGTTGGATATTATGTGCTGTGTGAGTTATGAAGCGATTTTATCAATCGTGGCTCCACTTTATTTGCTCTAGTTGTGATTTGAAGCTGGAAATTCAATCTTTAAAAAAATCTTTTAACGAGATTAATACGGAAACGGTTAGTCGGTATTTGAATACAGGCCATCGAAGCCTAAATTTTCGTTGTATTTGTTACGGCAACAAAGTATAATGCACTAACCAGCATGCGCTAAATCGATCGTCGTGTTATGTTGCTCATTCTCGTGTCATCGGCTTCGTAAGTTGCTCTTCCGCTTCGTTTATAGATCCTATTTGTGTTGTAGTCATTTGTTTAGCTTGATTTCCTTGTTAACCTGCAACGTTAGTAATAATAGATTTCAATTTGATTGAAAAAAAAAACGATCGAAATTATCATTTTTTTTTTATGTCTGAAGAAAAATATTACTCTATTGTTCTTGCTGCTATTTCATTTGACATATTTTGAATATTTTGAGAGTCAAATTGTCATAATAAAATTGTGGTACAATTTACTACAAATTTCACACGATTGAATCGAGTAAAAATACTAAAATGAAAAATTTAATTTGCAAGCCTTAAATAAAACTAAAATAAAGTGATGCATCACAAACGGAGTGGGCGAGAGCGTCATCGATATATCAATGAATAAAGGCAAATCGTCGAGAAGCTCGTAACAATAAAACGCTTAACGGCACAAGGGCTGTTTCGGCTAACTTTAGCCGGAGAACAGACAGAACAGCTGATGATGCAGCGAGCTCAACGACCTGTCGAGTGTCGAAATTCTCTGGGGTGTACCTGAGCGACTCCGGAAAACACTAAACCGACAGTCTCAGATTCGTCATCGTATGAAAAGGGGTCGGAGTCGTTGACGCGAAAAACTGAGGGGAAAAATGTCTGGCGTGAAAACAAACGCGCTCAACGCTGCATACACAGACACGCTAACAGCTCTTGGTCCATTTGGTGCAATTCGACGCTGTTATTTTAGTCAGTGACTGGATTTGCGTAATGCTTGCGGTACCGAGCAGAACAATGCACGAGAGAGTAAATAAACGTGTAATTTTTTTCAATGTGAGAAGGCCGAGTGTTGTAAGGTGTTTATTGATCTTGATTCAATAAAAACTTAACGTTAAATTATAACATTTTAAATCAAAAGTAACGAACAATTACGGTCGATAACGGTATCAGTGCTATTAGACCTAGGATTATTCACTGGAAATTCTAAGCGATTTGAGCAGAGAATAATTACAAGATTAAGGCAATCCCAAAAAAAAGAAACATAAATCTTCACTCGGTAATCTCTCGGGGCATCTATCCGTGAACGCCATCGAGGATGTGGAAGTGAAGAAAGTACCTCGTGAAACTGAAAAGAAAAATCGAAAACGTCTTGCGAAGAAAAATAGAAGAAAAGGAGACGAAGCGATGCGCGCGATGAGACTATAGAGTTGCGAGCGTTGGGATTATGGGCGCCGCCGCCACCGCCGTCGTCGCGTAAAATGGGTCTCGGTAACGTGATCCCATCTCGCACAAAAATAGGCACCGCGCTCTCGCACCAGCGTCGGTGGTCAAAAGCTCTTTCTCTCTAGCGCTCGCTCGCAATATACTCTGCTGTATACCACTAGCACACTATCGCTGTCGCTGACCGCCTTCTCCGTCGGCGGATGATCATCCGAGAAATATGCTGCATTTATATGACTATCACTTGAAGGAGAGGCTGAAAGAAATGTCCTACACCGACGCAAGAGATGCGTCCGGATATACGCGCGTTATAAGCTCTTGCTCGACGCTGATCTATGCGAGGACGGGAGTGGGCAAATGATTTATTCATGGATTTTTTTTTAATTTTCAAGACGGCATATTAATGTTTACGTTGGATCTTTTGGTAACTTCGTTGTTGCTCTGCTTTGTCGATTTTCAGATTTATGCGGCAAGTCGATATATTGCTGCGTGTACTGATGTCATATTTAAAGATGTTTTGTGGTATTATTATAGATGAATTGGTATTTAAAGAAATAATCATTTCAGATTACAAATAACATAAGCCCTTTTAGATGTATATTATAGTACAAATTTATTTGTTGGTGCAGCGTATAAATTTACCAAGAGTTACGACAAATAACGTCTTCACAGAAAAAAGTGAGCCTGGGAGGACACCAGCACTTGTGTGCACAATCAGAAAAGCTAAATTATACTGAAACAGCGCATATGCGTGCCATTAAGGCACACAATCGTGCCGAATGAAAACGGTCTAAGCGACGCCGATGCAGCACAGACCCGGTGCTGTTTTGGGACCAGTTCTTGTGCTGCGCGCTGCCTCGTTCGCAGCGCGTTCTCTCTGAAGCATGCGCGCGCATAGTGTCATAGAGGCATTTTTCCATTCGGTTCAGCGTGTAGCATCAGAGTTCTAGTTGTGGCTTATTATATATTTGTTATAATTTTGTATCAGTGATACACCTTTAAATAAAATTATAACAAATATAACAACCCTCGTAGAAAATACGCCATAAGATATGTCGGTGAATATCTAGGCCATATTTTTCTTAGCATAATGTGTCAACAAAATATGCCTACATTATGTTGAGTACTTGACTCCACCAATGGGTGTTTGAGTCAGTCGCAAGCAATATCTATCATTATATGCAGTGAATTCATGCAAGATGTTTAATCTTACATGTAGATGCTTATTTTATTATGTAGAAACAGGCTAACGTAACAATTTTTGCTTGTCTGTCTTCCCTAGCTGATCCATACCGAAGCCCATGACTCCGGGATCAAAATTTACACATTGGTGTTTACATGAGAATTTAAAATACAGCACTTGAGAAAAAGACAAGTGGATATGTTGTTTTAACAGCTTGAAACAAATCGCCATGCAAAATTTCAGCTCTCTAAGTATGATAGATTTTAATTGACAGCAAAAAGAAAAATTGAAAAAAGTAGCGAAGACAGACAAGCAAAAATTGTTACGTTAGCCTGTTTCTACATAATAAAATAAGCATCTACATGTAAGATTAAACATCTTGCATGAATACACTGCATATAATGATAGATATTGCTTGCGACTGACTCAAACACCCATTGGTGGAGTCAAGTACTCAACATAATGTAGGCATATTTTGTTGACACATTATGCTACGAAAAATATGGCCTAGATATTCACCGGACATATCTTATGGCGTATTTTCTACGAGGGTTGTTATATTTGTTATAATTTTATTTAAAGGTGTATCACTGATACAAAATTATAACAAATATATAATAAGCCACAACTAGAACTCTGATGCTACACGCTGAACCGAATGGAAAAATGCCTCTATGACACTATGCGCGCGCATGCTTCAGAGAGAGCGCGCTGCGAAAAAGAACTGGTGCCGAAACAGCACCGCGCGGGTCTGTGCTGCATCGGCGTCGCTTAGACCGTTTTCATTCGGTAGGATTGTGTGCCTTAATGGCACGCATATGCGCTGTTTCAGTATAATTCAGCTTTCCTGATTCTGCACACAAGTGCCGGTGTCCTCCCAGGTTCACTTTTTTCCGTATTAAATCTGAAAATAAGTACGAAAATTTCTCAAATTCATCACAAATACATTGCCTTAATTTTATACCAACGATCTATAACGATAAAATGTAGTATAATCAATGTGTCATGTACTGATCTAGATACTGATACAATAACAAATATTAGATTACTTATCGTTATCCTATGTTTTGCAATAAAAAATTGAATATAAAAAATCATACTTGTTTCCTAACCTATTTTTTATTTATATTTTCAGTCCAAGGCGAGATGATCGTCCAAACTACGCCCACAGTACCAACGTGAGTTTTTCGTCAGTTACAATTTTTATCGGCAATTAATTAAATTAGTTCAATTGAGATTATATGTAGAAAAAGCTTGAAACAATTAACCTAATTCATAATAACAAATCACCCAGAATTTAGTGATTCATTATATCAATGAGGTACCTTCTATCTTTTGCAGATTTTCGGGTAGACCAGGTGACCCGTCGCCACCAGTATTCGAACAAATCTTCAAAAATGCACGATTTGCACAAGGTGGCGATGCTATATTCGAGGGTCGCGTTAAGGGTAATCCAAAACCCATCGTGTCTTGGACCCACAAGGGCGCACCTCTGCTGGAAACACACAAGATCCGCATGTCTTACGACGACAAAACGGGTAATGTTAAGCTACAGATAAACCAAATCGGACCGGGAGACGAAGGAGAGTATACCTGCCATGCCAAAAACCAATATGGTTAGTCCCGTGCTTTCATATAATTTTTTTACTTCTTTCATATAATTTTTAATTGAATGAATTAACCTTAAAACGAGTCCTCAGGAGAAGGCATTTGCTCTGTATACATTCAACCTGAAGGTTTTGGACCGCCACCTATTCAACAACAGGGTAGCTACAAGAAGGAGGTTTCGCGAAGTTATCAACAGTACACTAATGGCAGCAACATCATGACAACTGAGGACTTTAAGGTAATTGATGCTACAACCTTTAGATCAGTCATTTATTGCTGCAGGTAACAAATAAATAAAAATTGTTGCTAATCCATGATTTGTATTGTTTTAGGTCGACACCTTTGAGTACAGGATTTTGCGTGAAACAGAGTTCCGTGAATCGATCACCCGGCGTTACGTCGGTGAGTCAGACTCACAAATTACGACAGTGGCTGATCGGAGTCTCGGGCCGGTTGCACCGCCGCAAATCACGCAAAAGCCTAGAAGCTCAAAGCTTTCGGAAGGGTCTGAGGCTGTTTTCTCTGCCAAGATATCAGGAAATCCGAAACCAAGGGTAAGCAGAAACGTTACTTCCCTTCGTAATTTAAAATTTCATTTAGCGCATTAGCCCTAACTTATTAAAAATTTGTCGTCTCTTCGCAGTTGACATGGTTTAAAGATGGTCAGCGTTTGCGCGAATCGCAGCACGTTGAAATGATATACGCTAATCAGACGGCCACGCTCAAGATTCATAAAGTTTCATCTCAGGATACTGGACACTACTCTCTTTTAACGGAGAATCCACAAGGCTGTACCGTCAGCTCTGCTTACCTAGCCGTCGAATCCAATGATCAAGTTGACCACGCACCAGTTCAATCGATCCAGAGCAAGGAGGTCACTACGACCTTCCAATCTGAAGCTCCCATTGAGACTCCTGAAAGTGGAAAAATTCTCGCTCCTAATTTTGTTCGCACCTGCACTGATCGCGATGTCACTGAAGGAAAAATGACAAGGTATGACGAAGAGATCAATCTTGTCTCGTAAACATATGAAAATAAATGATACATTTTTTGTAGGTTTGACTGCCGTGTAACGGGACGCCCATACCCCGAGGTCACGTGGTATATCAACGGTTTCCCTGTAGCCAACGACGCGACACATAAAATTCTGGTCAACGAAAGTGGTAGCAACTCGCTCATGATAACAGATGTTAGTCGATCTGACGGTGGAGTTGTTACGTGCGTGGCTCGAAACAAGGCTGGCGAAACGTCCTTTCAGTGCAATCTCAACGTTATCGAAAAAGAACAAGTTCTGGCTCCGAAATTCGTTGAAAGATTTACAACAACAACTGTGAAAGAAGGAGAACCCGTTAGTTTTACAGCTCGAGCAGTTGCTACTCCGCCTCCCCGTATCACTTGGCAGAAGGTAGGTTGATTTTTCATCAATGTTACTTGAAAGAATTAGAATTTAGTGATTGTAACTTCTGTGTACGCATATTTTATTATGTAACTGGACAGCTATTTTATTAGTATTTTAGAGACAAAGCAAGCTCAAATTTTTAAATAAATATTACATAAAATACATAAGATACATAAAATATCCCTTTAAATTCAATACCATATTATAATTACAATATCATGGTTTGTAAATCTTGTTTTTAATTGTACATACTGACGAAACCAAAATTTATTACAGTCATATTAGTAGATATTCTCCAAACCAACAATATAATAGCTCTAAATACAATAACACTTCCTGTACAGGATGGCGTGCCGATTACGCCCGGCCCTGACGTGCGTATCACAACGGACGGCAGCGGAGCCTCAACTCTGGATATTCCGTTTTCGAAGCTTACCGATGCTGCATGGTACCAATGTACCGCACAAAATGTTGCTGGCTCTACTGCAACCCGAGCACGCTTATTTGTCGAATCACCGAAAGGAGCAGTCCCCGAACCACCAAGACGCCTGAACTTACCTCGACCGACGAAAGTCATCGAACCTGAGTGAGTAACACATTTTTTTGCTTAATAATTAATATGCATTTTTAACGATGTTAAAATGAGTTTACATTGTTTTCCAGACCAGCACCTGGCCCCGAAGTGATCTACCTAAGACATGTGGAACGAGCGAAACCATACTTACCGCCTTCTGAAGAGGATAGAATTTATCAGCCACCACGATTTATTATACCATTGCGTGATGCTCACCAGATCGAGGGTGGACGTATTCACTTCGAGGCCAGAATCGAACCGGTGGGAGACCCCACTATGAGGGTGGAGTGGTATATCAATGGAAGAGCCATAGATGCGAGTGCGTATTTTAATTTTGTATAAGGACTTTGTTGAATTTTTCAATTGTAAAGTCAGTCTTAATTCAAAATAAAAATTTGCATTTTCAGGCTCCCGAGCGACTTCCGTTTTCCGATTTGGATTCATTGCTTTAGACCTAATAAGTATAGTCATGGAAGATAGCGGCGAATATCTTTGCCGCGTAGTTAGCTCAACAGGAGTAGCTGAATCTCGAGCCACCCTCAGTGTGACACGTAAGCAACTCATTCATTAATAATCAACATTACGATCCAAGTAAACATTTTTACATAATCATGTAATAATGCTTTTTCCCTTTACAGCACGTGCCACGATCGAACAAACCAGCCAAAACCCCGACAGTCTTCGTTATATCAAACAGCTCGAGGATTACAGCAAGTACCAAAGGCAGGAGAGCGTTGAGGAGACCTCTTCTCAGCGACCAGTCTTCATCCGACCGCTCCAGGATCTAGGAGAGCTACAGGAAGGACGAAATGCCCACTTTGAGGCACAACTCACTCCTGTAAGCGATCCTACGATGAAAGTGGAGTGGTACAAGGATGGAAGACCAATCACAGCCAGTAAGTGTCATGTTTATTCGATTTCTTAGTTTTTCAACTTACTATGTTCATAATTAATCACTAAAAAACACTGTTTATCAAAGGTTCAAGAATCACTACCATCTTCAACTTCGGATACGTCTCGCTTAATATTATGCACCTACGGAGTGAAGATGCAGGTTCTTACACAGTGCGAGCTTTGAATCGCTCAGGAGAGGCCATCAGTACGGCGTCTCTCCGTGTCTTTGGTAATTTACAATCATAATAAATATAAAGAATTATTGTAAAAACTACAGCGATTAACTTAAAACAATTTTATTTGCATAGCACGTACTACTGTTACTGCCGATCTCGGCATCCCCGAGCAACAAAGATACATCGAAGCTGCCGAGGAATTGGAAGCTTATCAACAGGCTGCACACCAAAAATATATCCAAGAGCAGCCTGAAAAGATAGTCCCACCGGTATTTAAAGCACCTATCAAGGATCAAATTAGTATCCGAGAAGGTGGATTCGCACATTATGAAGCTCAACTCGAACCCGTCGGAGATGCTTCACTCCGCGTTGAATGGTTGAAGGATGGACGTCCCGTTGAAGCTAGTAATACATTATAAATTATTAATTATAAAAATGCTCACATGAAACCGATTTAACAATCCTTTATTATAGGTTCACGAATTACAACTTTCTTCAACTTTGGATATGTTGCCCTCACGATAAAATATGTAACGATACATGACGTTGGAATCTATACTTGTCGAGCGTACAATCGTGCTGGGGAAGCGCATACAACGGCACAATTGAGTGTCATCACTAAGAATGATATAATTTACGATAGTCAACATCCAAGTGGACTACAGAAAATACAAAGCTTGGAAGATTCTAGTCGATACTCACGTAAAGTAGAAGAAGAAAAGATAATCAACCAGCCACCAAGATTCTTGGGACCATTGAAAGGCACTAACAAGATTGTTGAAGGGCAAAGAGCTCACTTTGAAGCTCGCGTTGAGCCACAAAGTGATCTTACTATGAAGATCGAATGGTACCACAACGGCAAACCAATCACCGCTGCTAACAGAATTCAAACATACCACGACTTTGGTTATGTTGCTATTGATATACTTCAAGTTCGACCAGAAGATGCAGGAACTTACACGGTTGTTGCAAAAAATAATTTAGGAGAAGCCAAACTGTCAGCCACTATGGTGGTTGAAAGTAAGTTATAATTTAACATTAATAAATATAAAAATACATTATTCAAACTAGAAGCAATACAACTAAATTTTACATTTTTACTTTTAGCTCGCTCTAGCATTGATACAAGTAGTATGCATCGTGAAGCATATGAGAAAACGCAGCGCTTTGAAAATGCTCCGTTTGTTGAGCCGCAATATTACATAGAAGAGATATCAAAATCAAAACCAATTTTTGTTCAGCCCTTGAGTGATCCACCACCGGTTAGCGAGGGTAAAAACATTCACCTCGAATGTCGGTTGGAACCTATGGGTGATCCAACAATGCGCGTTGAATGGTTCCAAAATGGTAAACCGGTGACTGTAGGTTCAAGATTTAGAACATATTATGACTTTGGGTTTGTTGCACTTGATATTATTCATACAAGTGCCCTAGATTCTGGAGAATACACCGTACGCGCTACTAATCACCTAGGATCGGCCCATACCTCAGCTTGCGTTCGTGTAATTGGTCGTTCCGATGTTGTTACTGACACTCAAAATGAGCAATCTCTGGAACAAATTCAAATGTTGGAAGATTCATCACGTTACAGGAGAACTCAACAAGAAGAAGTAACTGTTCAACAAGCTCCACAATTCACTCGGCCACTTCATAACATAGAAACCGTTGAGTTGACAAATGTTCATCTGGAATGCCGTTTACAACCGGTTGGAGATGCTACTATGCGTGTACTTTGGCTTGTCAATGGAAAGCCAGTTAAAACTGGACACCGATTTAGGCCCTCTTACGAGTTCGATTATGTTGCACTTGACATTCTGGGCGTCTACCCAGACGATTCGGGTGTATATACCTGTCAAGCATACAATCAACTTGGTGAAGCTATAACTTCGTGCTCTGTAAGAGTACATGCAAAGAAAGACCTCATTCTCGAATCGCAACACCCAGAAGGCCTAGAGAGAATACAGTATTTGGAAGATGCTTCGAAATACAAGAGGCATGAACTCGTAGATGAAGTCGTTAATGTCAAACCTAGATTTATAACGCATCCAAAGAATCAGGAAAATCTTAGAGAAGGACATAACGCTCATTTTGAATGCAAACTTGAGCCAGTAACAGATTCAAATTTAAAAGTCGAATGGTTAAAGAATGGACGTCCAATTCAGATAGGTAAATTAATTTACTAAATATCACCATCAACAGTTTCTTAATTGTAAAAAGTGTTACTATAAATTACATTTTATTTCAGGACATCGATTCCGTCCAATCCATGATTTTGGTTACGTTGCCTTAGAGGTAATAGGTGTCATTGCCGAAGATTCTGGTGTATACACATGTCGAGCTGAAAATCTTGTTGGAAGGGATGAGGTGAACTGTACATTGAGCTGTCGTTCTACTGCTCAAATTTTAACAGATACGCAAAACGAGTCTGGTCTAGAACAAATCCACTACCTTGAAGATAGATCAAAATACCAACGCCGAGAAGATGTTGAAGAAATTACAACTCAAGCTCCGATATTCACAACATCTTTAAATAATGTGGAAATTAAAGAAGGGCAACGTGCACACTTTGAATGCAGATTAATTCCAGTATCAGATGCCACAATGAAGGTGGAATGGTTCCATAATAATTTGCCTGTTAAAGCAGGATCACGTTTTGTTGAAACAAACAGTTTTGGTTTTGTTGCATTGGATATTATGTATGCGTATCCAGAAGATGCAGGAACGTATACATGTCGTGCTAGAAATGCTATAGGCGAAGCCATCACTTCGGCAACTGCTGTAGTTCATTGTTAGTATACAGCTATGACAAATATAAAATTTTATTTAAATTAATTTTTATTTATTTCAAAATTAATTTATATATTTCAATTATTTACAGCTAAAAAGTCTATTTATCTAGAAACTCAAAATGAGGAAGCTTTGCAAAAGGTACGTCAACTGGAAGATCATTCGCGTTACCAGCGTAAGACTGTACAAGAAGAAACAGTTTCACAAGCTCCAGTATTTACTATGCCTATTAAAGATTTACAAGTTGCTGAAAATCAAGCTGCACACTTCGAAGCCCGAGTTATTCCGGTCGGAGATTCAAAACTTGTAGTACAATGGTTACGTAACGGTGTTCCAATTTCAGCTTGTAAGTACATAAGCCAACTTCATTTATTTTATTTCAATTATTTAACATAACTTTTTAACGTACTTACTTTTAAACGTTTTAGCTAATCGCATTACAACTATGCATGACTTTGGTTATGTTGCTCTCAATATGAAGTATGTTACTCCTGAAGATGCAGGTACCTATACATGTAGAGCTGTCAACGATTTAGGTGAAGCTGTAACATCTGCTACTCTGTTTGTTCAATGTAAGTAAACACATAAATCCAAAAATCAACGATTCACTCAATCAAAATTATTCAACATTTTTAATCATGGGCTTACACAATAAACACACTATTCTCTAATCTCTGCTCATACAGCTAAAGCAGCATTACAATTCGAATCACAACACGAAGGCGCATTATCAAAACTTCAAGCCCTAGAAGATACAAATAAATACCAAAGACGTGAAGAAGAAGATATTGTAGTTAACGAAAAACCAAGATTTACCGTTCAATTGAATGGACCAACTAACTTAGTTGAAGGTCAAAGCGCACATTATGAGTGTCGTATTGAACCTTATCCCGATACGAACTTGAAAGTTGAATGGTTCCATAACGGCAAACCACTTTCTACTGGTCATAGATACAGAACAGCTTATGACTTCGGCTTTGCTTCCCTTGATGTTCTGTCAGTTTATGCTGAAGATTCTGGTACATACACTTGTAGAGCCACAAATAAACTCGGTCAAGCACAAAGTTCAATAAACCTTGATGTCAAATGTAAGTGTTATAACACATACACGCTTTCGTCATGCTATAAAATTATAATGTATTTATTAGTATTATAACTAAATTAATAAAAATAATTTTAGCTCGAGCGTCAATTATCCGAGAAACGCAGCATGAAGGAGCTTTAAAGAAAATACAGTATCTTGAAGATGATTCACGTTACAAACGAACAGATAGAGAAGATGTTATTATCGCTGAAAAGCCCAAATTTGGACGTCCACTTAAGAACATAGAACATTTGCCTGAAGGTAAAAGTGCTCACTTGGAGGCTACACTGACTCCAGTGAATGACCCAACAATGGTAGTTGAGTGGTACAGAGATGGAAAACCAATTCCTCAAGGCCACAAATTCAAAACAACCTATGACTTTGGATACGTTGCCCTTGATATTATGTATGCTTACCCTGAAGATTCTGGGACTTACATGTGTAAAGCTAGAAACGCTGTCGGTGAAGCTGTTACCACTTGCGTCATTTCTGTTGATTGTAAGTAGTTTTGTTTTACTTTTAAAATTTAGTATCATATTTACAAGTCCTGTGTACGATTGTTTTGGCTTAAATTTACATTTATTTTCAGCTAAGCAAGGTCTATATCTCGATACCATGGACGCACAACGTCTTGAAAAGATTCGTCAGCTAGAAACTGTAGAGGTCAAGCAAGTTGTTGAGAAGGAAATTGTTCATCAAAAGCCTGTCTTCCTAACTCCACTAAATAATCTGGACCATCTTAAAGAAGGTGAACATGCCCACTTGGAATGCCGTGTAGAACCTATAAACGATGCCAATCTGAAAATAGAATGGTAATATAAATCTTTAAAATGCTAATGTATCGCATGTATTTGCTGTACTAATTTCGTTATGTTACACAATTTAAAGGTTTGTTAATGGTAAAGCTGTAAAAACTGGTCATCGTTTCCGCACAACGCATGACTTTGGATATGTAGCTCTTGATATTCTATACAGCTATGCTGAAGATTCTGGTACTTATATGTGTAAAGCTACAAATCTTGTTGGCGAAGCTGTTAATACATGCACTATTAAAGTTGGATGTAAGCATCACAAAAATATATTATCAATTATGAAATCTTCTAAAATTATAAAAAATATAGTTCACCAAATCTTTTATTCTAGCTCACCGAAGCCTTATACTTGATACTCAACATCCTGATGGTTTAGAAAAAATAAGAGAATTAGAAGCACAAGGTCGACCAGCTAGATTGGAAGTTGAAGAACCCCCAGTGTTCCCTCCGAGATTTGTCACAGAACTTAGAGTACGTATATTCTTCGAAAAATTATTTAAAATTAGTACTAATTATCTGACTGTATGTACGATGAATCAAATTGTTTTTATATCACCACGTAACTAGAATCCGTATTTAAGTTACGCCTATCTGTGTCGTAAATAGTCATGCTTATACATTCGCTACGCTCGGGCGCTATCTTAATAGTGCCCAAAACAACTACTTACGACACGAATAAACATGACTTTGCGGTGTGAGTGCCCTTCTTACACTTGTATCATAATTGTTCAACATTATTTTAGGGAACAACGGAGATCTATGAAGGACAAACAGCACATTTCGAATGCCAGATTGAACCATTACATGATGCCAATTTACGAATTGAGTTCTTCCACAATGGTAAACCACTACCATCTGCATCTAGATTCCATGTCACTTTCGATTTTGGTTACGTTGCACTTGATATAAGCCATGCAGTACCAGAAGATGCTGGACAATATTCTGTGCGAGCAGTTAACGCTCTTGGACAATGCGTCTCATCGATCGAGCTCAAAGTTATACCAAAAGATAATATTATTTTGGAATCGCAGAGACCAGAAGGATTAGATAAGATACGTGAGCTCGAATCCCAGCAACCATGGAAGAGACCAGATGTTCCTGAGTCTCAAACAAGACAACGACCAGTCTTTACGCAGCCTCTTCAGAATATTGATGCTATTGCTGAAGGACAAACAGCTCACTTTGAATGCAGATTAATTCCTGTTGGAGATCCGACACTCAAAGTTGAATGGTTTAGAAATGAGAAGCCGCTTGAAACAAGTCCGTTAATTTTTGAATACTTTTTTTTTAAAAACATCTATTCGAAAGATTTTAATGTTCAATAATTTTTTTAATTTTAGGTTCTAGAATCACCAAAGTTCACGATTTTGGTTACGTTTCTCTTGATATTACCCATGTTCGCGAAGAAGATGAAGGTGTTTATATGTGTCGGGCCTCTAATCCTTTGGGTGAAGCTGTTACTACTGCTTCTATGAAAATCCAATCGAAAGCAAATATTCAACTAGACACACAACACCCTGAGGCTCAACGAAAAATAGCTCGTTTAGAAGCTGACAAAGTACCAACACGCGCAGAAGAGCCTGAAAAAGTTTTCGATAAGCCTATCTTTACACAATTGCTGACTGGCCCAACCGAATTATGGGAAGGGCAAATTGCTCGATATGAATGTCGGGTAGTACCAGTCGGTGATGCTAGTCTTAGATTCGAGTGGTACGTCAATGGCGTTGAATTAAAACTGGGTAAGTGTAATTCTTTATTTTTATCAATGCGTATTTTCACATAAAGTAATCAAACGATATATTAAGAATTATCATTCTTTGACTAGGCTCTCGGTATCACGTTAATCACGACTTTGGATTCGTCACTCTGGACATAATGAAGGTCATTCCTGAAGACTCTGGTGTATATACTTGTAAAGCTATCAATAATGCAGGTGAGGCTGTATCTTCGATCTCATTAAAAGTAAAGGCAAGATCTGCTATATCTGGCGATGCTATTCAACCTGATGCATGGAAAAAGATACAGCTGAAAGAAGCAGAAATGAACAAAGTTCCGGAAATGTTTGTTGATACTACGCCGCAACAAGCACCTGTTTTCACTACTCACTTAAAGAGCTATGACAAGTTAGTTGAAGGCCAACATGTTTACTTGGAAGCGCAAGTAGAACCCCGTGCTGATCCAAATCTTCGCGTCGAATGGTTCAAAAATAGCGTTCCTTTACAAATAGGAACACGTCTGAAGAGCACTTTCGATTTTGGATTAGTTTCGCTATCAATAAATGGACTTCGTCCAGATGATTCTGCAATTTATACTTGCAAAGCCACTAACTTACTTGGGGAAGCTGTATCAACTAGTAGTCTGAAGATCGCAGATCGACACTGGCTTTTAGGTGATACTCTACATCCAGATGCTCTTTCTAAAATTAGTGCTCTTGAACAACCTCCAGAAAGTACCAAAGAACAGCCGGAACCAACGTATGAAGAACCTGTGTTTATTAGTCATCTGAATAATGTAGAATGTACTGAAGGTGATAATGTTCACTTTGAATGCAATGTTGCGCCATCTAAAGACCCAACAATGAAAATAGAATGGTTTCTTAATGGAAAACCTTTGCCATATGGTTCAAGATATAAATCAACTCATGACTTTGGTTACGTAGCTTTAGATTTGAATCATGCTTACGAGGAAGACTCTGGCATTATAACCGTAAAAGCAACGAATTCCAAGGGTTCTGCTCAAACATCTGGTACCTTAAAATGTACTAGTAAGCAGAGTATTTATTTGCAAACACAGCATCCACAAGGACAAGCAGGTTTAGAAAAAGTCAAGGAAGTAGATGATGCATATGCTTCGAAGGCCAAGAAACCAGATAGTGGATCAGAAAAAGAATATCCTAAACCTATTTGGACAGTTCCACTTCAACCTGAATTCAAATTGGGAGAAGCTGAGCCACTACATTTGGAAGGACAAGTAGAACCGAAAGATGATCCGAATCTCAAGATCGAATGGTACTTCAATGGCAAAATATTGCAACACGGAGCAAGATTCAAAATGACATGTGATTTCGGCTTTGTAACTCTAGATTTGACTGATGTTTATGACAGAGATTCTGGAATTTATACATGTAAAGCATACAACAAAGCCGGTGAAGCGTTCACTTCATCAACTATTTATTGCTCGACCAAAGAAAATGTCATTGAACGCTCTCAACATCCAAAAGGAAAAGAAGGTCTTGAAGCTATTCAAGATTTAGAAGAATCTTTGAGAAAACAACCAGGTGCTACTCCAGAAAGTGAGGGTGGACACGCGCCATCTTTCACTTCCCAATCCGATAACCTTTCGAATTTGTCTGAGGGAGAACTCGCTCATTTCGAAGCAACTCTTATTCCAACTGGAGATCAAACAATGGTCGTTGAATGGTTCTTCAATGAAAAGCAGATTGAAGCAAGTCATCGTATTCGTACTGTTTATGCATTTGGAACAGTTGTTCTTGAAGTTCTTGGCACGAAGATAGAAGATTCCGGTACTTATACCTGTAGAGCAACTAATAAATGGGGCAAAGCCGAAATTAGCTTAACTTTGGAGTGTATTGACAAATCAATGGGTCAAAAACCAAGATTCACGACCCAAATTCAATCTTTGGAAGGTCTTAAAGATAATCAATCTGCTCACTTTGAATGCACTTTAATACCTGTCGGAGATCCAAACATGAAAGTCGAATGGTTCCACAACGGACAACCATTGCGTCATTCATCACGTTTCAAGATGGTATCAGACTTTGGATTCGTAGTCATGGATATTGCAGGTGTTATGTCGCATGATTCTGGTGAATACGTATGCAAAGCAAGTAATAAATACGGTGAAGACTATACAAAAGCTACGATTAAGTGCTTCGGTAAAAGCGGCGTTTATCTTGATTCACTACAACCGGATTCTTTAGCAAGAATTAGAGAATTAGAGGCATTCACCGGGGAACAATATGCAGCGCCAGCAGCTCCAGTGGCTGAACCTCCTAAATTCATTACGCAAATAACTGACATCACGAAATTAGTAGAAGGTCAATCAGCTCACTTTGAAGCTAGGTTAACACCTGTAACAGATCCTGATTTGAAAGTCGAGTGGTATTACAACGACAAAAAGTTGCCTCAAGGTCACCGATACCGCACGTTTCACGATTTTGGAATTGTTATTCTTGATATACTGTATTGTTATGAGGAAAATTCTGGTGAATACGAATGCAGAGCAGTTAATAAATATGGTCAAGACGCTACAAAAGCAATCTTGCGTTGTTTGTCAAAGGCTAATTTGATATTGGAGTCACAGTTGCCTAAAGGTATGGAAGGAGGCTTGGAAAAAATACAAACACTGGAAGATGCTATGATTAAGACCCGTGAGGAAAAGGTTACAGAAACTATGGGCAAAGCTCCAGTATTTACTGTTCCACTTAGCAACTTAGATGGCCTACGTGAAGGAGAAAGCGCCCACTTTGAAGCTCGTTTAACACCAACTGATGATCCGAAATTAAAGGTGGAATGGTTCTGGAATGGCAAACCATTAAGAACTGGTACTCGATTCCGAACATTCTGCGATTTTGGATTTGTGATTCTTGAAATATCGCCTATTTATCCAGAAGATTCTGGGGATTATAGTTGCCGCGCAACTAATGATTACGGTGAGGCAGTAACAACATGCTCCATGAAATGTACAGGAAAGCGTAGTATTATTTTAGAATCACAGTTGCCTAAAGGAATGGAGGGAACAATTGATAAGATCGCTGAATTAGAAGGACTTGGTGCAGAACCTGGTCAACCTAGTCCCGATGACGACACGGGAAAACCGCCAGAATTCATTACTACTCCATCAGATTTGACGCTTTCTGAAAATTCTCTTGCTCATTTTGAATGCAGATTACAACCTGTTAACGATTCTAGCATGAGAGTCGAATGGTTCCACAATGGTAAACCTTTGTTAGCTGGATCAAGAGTTAAAACCATCTATGATTTCGGTTTTGTCATTCTTGAAGTTGCAAACTGCTACCAACGGGATTCCGGCCTATATACTTGTAAAGCAGTTAACAGACACGGAGAAGCAACTGTTAATTGCAAACTTCAAGTTCGAGGTAGGCAAGGAATTATTCTTGAACCTCAGCTTCCAAATAACTTTAAAACTGGAACGGAAAGCATTCAAAAGCTTGAAGAATCACTTTATAAAAAAGATGAGATCTTACCCGAAGAAGAAAAACCCAGTCCACCAAGATTCATAGTTGAATTGAAAAACATAGAAGTTAACGAAGGTGAAGCAAGTCATTTCGATTGCCGAGTTGAGCCTACAGGAGACTCGACAATGCGAATCGATTGGTACCATAATGGAAGACCATTTGCTACTGGATCTAGAGTGCATCAAATTAATGACTTTGGATTCATTTCATTAGATCTATCATATACTTACGCAAGAGATAGCGGTGAATACGTTTGTAGAGCTACGAATAAATGGGGTTCAGCTACCACAAAGGCTACTATTACTTGTACATGTAAGTTAGCATTAATTGGTTAATTACAAATAATTATGAAACATCATACTAATTTATTAACTATAAATATATTCTCCCTAAATTTAGCTAAAAAATCTATTGATTTTGACTCTCAACTGCCATCTGGCATGAACGGAGAAAAATTGAAAGAATTAGAACGTGGGCCAGTATCAGTAGCACCACCACCTGAAGCTCCCCGTCAACCACCAAGATTTATTACCCAGATCAAATCTTTCACTGTCGATGAAAATGAACCAGTAAGATTCGAATGCCAAGTCGAACCGAAAGACGATCCTAATCTGCGCATAGAATGGTACAGAAATGGAAAACTTATACCAGCAGGTCACAGATACCGGACTGTATATGACATGGGGTTTGTGTCGATGGATATTTTGTACGTTTATCCGGAAGACTCTGGAGAATACGTTTGCAAAGCTATCAATGATCTTGGAGAAGACGCAACCCGTGCTTCTGTCTCTTGCAAACGTAAGTAAAAATTTGAATACATTAGAGATTTAGATGTTTATTTTAAAATTATTTATGCTTACAAAAATTTTTATGATTTTGTATAGAGCAACCAAGTATTATCCTACAAAATCAAGTACCAAAGGGTATGAAGAAATCGGAAACTCTGATGCAAATGGAAGCTACTATTAAGAAATACACTTCAGAAGTACATCTCACGGAGGACGATTTGTATGATGCTGAGAAAAAACAGCCTCCAAGATTTGTGACACAAATCACAGATCAAGTGGATCTTGTTGAAATGAACAGTACCAAATTTGAGTGTCAATTAGCTCCAGTGGGTGATCCTAACATGAGAGTTGAATGGTTCTTGAATGGCAAACCACTGCTGCACAAAAATAGATTCAATACAATATACGATTTTGGATACGTTGCACTGAGCTTTGGATGGGTATATCCAGAAGATAGTGGAGAATACGTGTGCAGAGCAACTAATTTATATGGCATGGATGAGACTAAAGCAATTATTAGAACAGCAGGAAAACCAGGTATTATTTATGACTCTCAACTACCAAAAGGAATGAAGAGCATTGAAAAGATTCGTGAGATGGAAGCTGCGTGGCAAGTGTGAGTAGAATTTTGTAACTCAGCTACTATAACCTTTCTATGCAAATATACTAAATTCAAACAATTTATTAGTGTTCCTGAGGAGGAAACCGAAGTGGAGAAAGTTCGATCACCACCTACCTTCGTTAGTAAACCAGAACCTTTCACAGTTGAGGAAGGAGACTGGTCCAGATTCTGTTGCCGAGTTACTGGTCACCCCAGACCTCGTGTGATGTGGTTAATTAATGGTCATACAGTAGTAAGCGTAAGTATTTTATAATTTTTTGAAAATAAATCAAATCAACAATAATATTGGTTTATTGTTCAATGTGTGCTAAATAAGTAAACACTTTATAGGGCTCTCGGTATAAATTGACTTATGATGGTATGTATCATTTGGACATACCGAAAACCAGACAGTATGACAATGGAAAAGTTGAGGTTATTGCAAGAAGTTCAGTTGGTGAAGCACGAACGGAAACCACGCTCACCGTCAAACCCCGTAGTGATGATTATCGTGGGGTTCTAAAAACATCACCTAGGCGTAAGTACAAATATACAATACCCATTATTATTACTTGCGAAATGATATCAGACTTGTTATTCAATTATAAATTCAACAAATTTATATTCATGTTATTCAAAATTAGAAATTTGCGTAATTTTTTTGTATATTTTATGATGTAAAGATATGTGCCTGATATCATTTCTTACGACTTTCACACTCAAAGTAGAAACACGTTTTGCAAAATAAACACAAATATCACAAAATTCAAAATCAAATCTTTATGCGAACGATCCAACATGCGACATGGCAACATTAGTTATGCACATAAAAATTGCGCACAAAAAAAAAAAACTAAAAACTATTACGAATCATCATCACATAGTTCTTCACTTCCACTTTCTCCCATCCTTTTCCATTACGAAATTTAGCAGAAATTATAAAGAGATGCAGTGAAAGAATTGCGGTTATCATTGCGAGTTTGACAGAAGACGAACGCACAAAGGACTGTATAAAATATTATTTGGTATATGGATAACCCAACTATTGAAGGATATGAGCAGGTATGATTTTTTTTGTAAATCATGAAAATCTTGATGTTGTGCACAATGATTGCCTAATGAAATCACTCCTTGACTATTTTAAAAACTTTTTATAAACGTTACATCATTAAGGGTAAAGATACATCTATAAATTAATTAAAAGTGCATTTAGGTTAAGTACGATATTTCAGTAAAGCAATATGTAAATTTTTGAAGTGTACCGATCGCAAAATATAAATTGTATTGTATTGTAGAATCAGGTTGTATCTTCGTTCATACACGCATTCAGGCACTCGATCAAAATTACTCATCAATCGGTAGTTTATTGCATAATTTCGATCATCGTTGATACAGCACTAAAATTGAGAATTTGCTGAAATTGGCGTGATTTTTATCAAAAACATACGAAGAAATAACAATTAATTTTTGGATGTTAAAGTATATCTGATCCCTAAAACTATTTTGTGTTAATATACTTTTTGTTTTCAATATTTTCCGACAAATTACGAAAGACATCTATATTTTATTAAATATTTTTAGTAATATACCTTTTTTACATTTAAAATACCGTACACTAGACAGTAAGAAGCAAAGCAACATCAAGTTAAAACATTACATTGTCAAATAAAATGATACACCTCCTGAATCGCCCTATGCCTTCATACTATTAAATATACCAAATCCAGTAATCCTTAAAAAAAATTATAAATATTCGACTTTTATCAAGGTAAATTTTTCCAAACATCATTCTGAATGTTATATTCCTTGTGCTCTATGAATAATGTTATGTGTTTTATTTTATTCCTACATATATATGTTATGCATAATTAATTTTGTGTCCCTTACTTGAGTACTTATGTAATATAATTCTATTTTGATCATTTGAAAAATTTTGTGATATACCTCGCATGTATTGTGATAGGTAAGGTGAAAAGTGGATCGTTTAAATTAATAAATTAATTGATGTTTAATTAGAATAATAGCAGATTATACATTATAATTTATGTTCTATAGCATGGTATGACTATGAACTAACGCAATATCAGGCAGAAAGGCAAGAGACCGAATTAGAGCGCGTGTTCGATGAAAGAACACATAGCGTTTCGCAAGGTACTAATATAGCAACGGAGCATCTTGGCCAAAAAGTAATTAAAGAACCAGAAACAGAATGGCAGAAGTCTATTAAATCAAAGAAAAATGAAGATTATTATACTAAATTAATGAGTCTTGAAGAAGAGCAAATACTCAAAGAATCAAGGTTAAGAGAATCATCCCATCAATTTGCAATTCCAGGAGATAAAATTGTGAACAATTCTATCGCTAAAGGAATGGCTCAAAAGTACCAAGAAAATCTGTAAGTTAACTTTGCTATAGACCATGCATAAAATAATATTATATATGAATTTAAGTTTAGCTAAATTAATTGTTCATATTTTAGAGAAACACAGCCTCAAGAGCCTGCTCAACCACCTCCTAAAATCAGTAAAAAATTCACAACTCAAGTAGATATTGATTCTCAGCAACACAAAGGGCCGAAATATCCACCTGAATCATCGGAATCCACTGTTCATGGACGTGAAGTTCATGTGGCCAAACAAAAGCAAACTCAGAAAGAAGTTAAGGATGACGTGGAAATAACAAGAAAAATAACGGCCACTGAGACAACAGAAGTTGAGCACAAAGCCAAGACTCAAGAACGCATTGTTCAAGGACAAGTCAAGCCCTCGAAACCACCTATATTCACTAAAAAAATTCAACCATGTCGTGCTTTCGAACAAGAGCAGGCTAAATTTGAAGTTGAATTTGATGGCGATCCTTTACCCACGATCAAATGGTATCGCGAAGATTTTCCTATCACAAACTCAGCAGATCTACAAATTTACACTTTTAGTACAAAATCTATATTGGTGATACGACAAGTCTTTATGGAAGATTCAGGAGTGTTTTCGGTTATTGCTGAAAATAGAGGTGGAAAAGCAAAATGCAGTGCTAATCTTGTTGTTGAAGAAAGACGAAGACAGCCAGGCAGGGGAGGAATTATACCTCCAAGTTTCATTACTACTGTACAAAGCACCACGGTAACCAGTGGCCAGTTGGCAAGATTCGATGCAAAGGTTACCGGTACTAAGCCAATTGATGTATACTGGTTAAAGGTATGATATTATTACATTCCATTTTTTGAGTATCTATTTGAAGATACATAATAACGTTGTAATTAATTTTTTAAATAGAATGGAAAGAAAATCAGTCCTGATATTCGCTACAAAACTCTCGAAGAAGATAATACCTATACTCTTTTGATCTTGGAGAGTGTCGTCGAAGATACAGGAAAATATGAATGTGTTGCCATAAATAGTGCTGGTGAGGCCCGTTGCGAAGCCGAGTGTATTGTGCGCCAGCCTCAGCAACCAACAAAAACTGCTAAGCCATCGCCTAGTGACATAGAAAAAGCACCAACAGTATTACAACCATTAAGAGATCAAATTATTAAAGAAGGAACATCCGTTGCCTTCTCCTGCAGAATAAGTGGCAAACCAATACCAACTATTCAATGGAAAAAAGCAGATAAGGTTAGTATTTATTAATTCTAGATATTCTTGTTTTCAGAACAAAAACTTATTTTTATGTTATGTGCAACTTAAATTCCAAACATGAAATATTTAAAATTCAGTAATTCATAATTGTAGTTGAAGATATAGCAGTTTTTATTTCTCAATTCATTTTTAGTAACAATAAATCTGCTTTTAGTTTTTTGATAGATTGCATGCAAATTTTAGTATCTTTTATATAATTCTTCGATATATTTTATAGATTATCAAACCATCCAAGTACTTCCAAATGCAAAAAGAAGTGGACCTTTGCACGTTAAGGATTTCAGAAGCATTCCCAGAAGATGAAGGTGTATACAAATGTATCGCTAAAAACTCCGCTGGAGAAGTAACTACATCGGCCAATCTTAAAGTACTTGGTATGTTTCTATACGGATTAAATTTACAAATATTAATTTCTCATACAACGTTAATTACATTAATGCTAAATGTAATTTTATTGATTCGTAGCTCCTGACCAGACTGATGTATTACCAAAGCTGACTCCGTTAAAAGATCAAATCGTTTTAGAAGGGCAACCTGCCCAATTTAAAACCCAAGTATCCCCTGCCAAACCAAAACCGACTATTCAGTGGTATCGCGAAGGAGCCCTTATTCCTGAATCGCCGGATTTCCAGGTAATTTACTTTTATTACTAATATTTTCGATTCAAACATCAAAGTACAAATTTTAAGAAACTTCTTAAAAATTGTACGGAAATCATTAAACGATTGATTTGCTCCATCTTTAATCAGCATCACTTTCAATTTTTTTTTTTAATTTATATTTAACACGAAATTGTTTTAGAATAAGAAATGATACATTTTTTAATACATTTGCAATGACTGCAAAAAATTATTATTTTTATTGTGTATTGTTTTTCGGCCTGTAACATCACCATTGAATTATTCCGATAAAAAAACTAGTAATTTTGGATTTTGAATAAGACTGATTACCGATACATGAATATTAAGACGACAATTTTTTTCTAATTGTACCGTCATTTGCTTTGTTTCAGATGATTCACGAAGGCAATAATGCTGTGCTTCTTATCGCGACCACTTACGAAGAGGATACGGGTACATTTACGTGCCGTGCAACAACTTCAGCAGGAACTGTAGAATCATCGGCAAAACTCATCGTTAAAAGTAAGAATTAAGTTCAAATCTTAAATTGCTATAAGAGTTTGACCTGAATGTTTATCCCTCTTTTACGATTCAACGAATATTTACATTAACGATTTGGCAAGTATTTTATAAGAGGATAAACAAAGTTTCATTTATTTTTGAAAAAATTTTTCATGTTGCACTGCCACAACTTGCAATCTTCATTTTTTGCGCTGCTTTTTTTAACACAAGTTTGCAGTTGTTAAAATCTTTTCAACTTCTGTGAGTCGGGTAGTTTTTTTTTACTAACAATGATGTGATTAAGTATCTAAAAAATACATACATTGAAAACGAAGGTGGTGCTGACACATAGCAAAATTCATGCGATACACACAATACATTACAATGATAAAAAAATTTAGCTCACATTTATAAAATTTTAATCAAAATTTCGAAGGGTTTCCAAAAAAGCGAACTGTTGAGCATAGGTTTTATTTGATATTAGACGCCTAGTTATTAAGAAATAATGTTACTTTTTGTGAAATTATTATGTGAAATATGTTGTTGTTCGTTTCAATGCATAATTGTATGAACGCCGAATAGCATAACAAAGTTAAAAATATTATCTAAATATTATAAGGAACGCATCGTTTCTCAATTAGTAATAAATTATTTATTGTACGATGAAACACTAATAAAAAATATAGAAAATCTAAGTTTCTCTTTGTTGGTAAACAATCATACTTTAACTACTACCAAAATTATCACTATGAGCATAATTAAGAAAGCCTCATCAAAACTTCAAGAAAAAAAAGATCATGCAGATGACTAAAATACTTAAAATACCAATTTCACACGAACAGTAAAAAATGTTTCGAAACTCGTTAGCAGCTCAAAACTATTTATTATCCAACGAAAATAATTGGAAAGCGATCGTTTTAGATTGCCTTCGTCATACTATTTTAAAATCCCCACAGCCATGAAACACAAAAAGCTCTCCGCTCTGCATACAAGAGTAGTGGCTGTGTTTTTAAAAACAGTTATTTTTACCGCGGTGCCGAAATATCATTATTTTCATCCTGGTGAATAACACCGTTATTATTATTACGTGAGGCATCGCGATCAGCAATTACTCTGCTAAGCGAGAGAATAACGAGCTCGCTCGTGTTAGTAAATCTCAAGTCCTATTTGCACGATCGAAAAAGCGTATTAAAGCGTAAAAAAAACAAGCGTATGCCAGCGCGTGTAGCTAACTCCGCGATCGAGAAAAGTATAAGCGTGAGTAAGACACGAGAAAGTCGGAAAGACGAAGGGAGAGATACAGTGTGCGTCTTGAGCTCTGCAACCGCTTTAGTTTCGCGTCAAAAACGCGGCACACATGCCGCGACGCGAGTTATTTCCCTCGTTCGCGCCAGATCGCCGTGCCGTGTGCACTCGGCTAGGCTTCTTAAGCTATTTCTGCGCACGTGACGTGTATTACATTACCCGGCTATATTTGGGCCACAATATAGGGACTACTTGCAGAGAATAAGAAACAAAACGAAGAAAAGGGGGAAAAAACAGAGGGAAGTGGGATGAGTAAACTTTTTGGTAGCCCTTTCGCAAAGATTACGCAAAGCATTAATTCAATTATCGTGGTCACAATGATTATAATAAATAGGCTAAACGAAATGAAAACTCATTCATTTGAGCTTCTATTTATATTCGAGTTATTGCATAAAATGATTAATAATCTGTGTTTATAAAATAAAATGGACGATTGCATAATATTTAAAAAAAAACTACATCACTTAAAATATTTTTGAACTTATATTTTTGAAATGTCATGGCCATCTAATAGTATAAGATATTCGTGCTCCGTGAGAACATATTATTCATAAATTAGAAAGAGTCTGTTCTTTAACTTCATAAAAATAAGCGTTGAAAGCATCGTTGTTTTGCTACGGCTTTTGCATTCTTGCCAAGAATTCAATGCATACTTAAATGATTTAACCAACGTTTTGTAATAAAGTAGCTTTCACTAAGAAGGCAATGAAAATTTATAATAATGAAGTACGTAAATTTTACTCTATAAATAAAACGCATTTTAAACTATCCATTCTTTAATACGAATTCGAAATTAATTAAACTATTATCTTAAAAATACTCTTAATCATCCAATTATTGATTCCGATTAATAAGTTATTTATCACATCGAAATGCAAAAAATAATTTTTAAAAAAGTTCAGGAGAGGAGATTTTCCGCCCACGCTCATTATTGGAACGCAGTGACAATTTAACCTTGAACATCCCAACCACCTGACCAAGTGTTCAGAGAATTCTGAATCATAGCCAAAGTTTTGCTTGCGAAGATTGAGCGTAAAAAAATATTGATGATTCATCGTGGAATCATAGAAACTTATTCATCAGAGCCTCTATCGTGATGCTATCCTCGGCGTTCCTTCCAGATCGCTGAATTTTCCTGAGGCCGTTGAAGAAAATAAGGGAGAAGAGAGTAAGAGAAGTGGGGCCTGCAAATGCTATTTCAGCCATCGCAGCTAAATGATGATTCAGGTCTCCGAAAATATCGCTACTACAAAAGTCAGCGTACTTTGGAAATGCCGCGTATTTTTGGGCATCGAAAAGTTCTTACTTAGTTTTTAAATATTCAAACATCAACTAGATTTTCATACTAATTTATTTAAATGTCGTTACCTGAAAGAACAGGATTACAAAATAATAAACAAATATCAAATTAAAGACATAATTTACACATTGAGAAAAGTTTATTTCAAAACACTTTAATACATGTTCAATTGCGCTGTATGTAGAAGAAAAGCTGTAAAATAAAAACAATAAAGATGTATCATATAGTACAATTATTCATAGATAGTAATATATTCATACCATAAATTAGAATATGATAAGTAAAAATGAAATATGAAATGAACGCCAACAAACAAATTTTCAACTGCAAATTATATTCGCAATTAATGTAAAAATACAAATCTCAATAAAGTTGTTCAACACAGTTTAAAACTTTTTTCATTATTAATCACGCATACACTTATATATATATATATATATATATATATATATATATATATATATATATAAAAAAAAAAATATATATATATATTTATATATACACAGTGTGTATTTTACTGAAATCTGAGAACGACAATTCAAGGGATTCACTTTCCGCATTTGCAACAACTGTAATGCCATAAAATGTGAATTTCAATATTATGTACATTTATTTTCTGTTACGCTGTCTTGCTTGAGTAATACTTAAGTTATGAACTTGTTATTTTTTCACGATAAACTCAGCACCACCTTCATCACAGTTTTTATCGTTATGCACTTGCTTATAGCCTGTCAAAAACGTCCGCTTTCAAACCAACTTTATTTTAAGTGAAATTTTTTTTATGAATTTATAATTTACTCATTAAATCAAGAGCTTTATAAATATTTTGATAATCACAGTACATTTTCACCTAAATCTTGTTAAAAAAATGTACTTTATAGCGATTAATATTTTATTTTCTGAGAAAATTTGTAAAAACAACTGATAATATTGCTTTTGGATAAAAAATGTTCGTTTGAAGGCGGCTAGCTTATACGCTAAACTCGTATTTTACTTAAATTATAATTTACTTTAGCACAAAAAAACACTAAACACAAATACGCTGGAAAATGTTTTCTAATATCTCCTAGGAAAGTCACTTTTCTACGTATAGAAATGATGAGTTCACTAAAGTATTATTAAATAATAAGCCGTATAACAAAAAAACTGAAATGGCAATTTTGAGAAGCTGAAAAGTTCTCGTGCGTATACTCGTTGCGTCTAGAGCTTCGGTAGATGACTGTAACTGAGCATAAGCTGAGTAGAAGTTACTACCGTGAGATCATATGACCACTCTATCCCCACCAAGCAGCATCTCTTGCGCTGTGGTCTTCTTCAGTTATATGCACTCGCGCGCTTTTTGCTTTGCCGCAACTCTGTTTTATTTTTGAGCATGGCTCACTACAGATTCAACTTAATTATTTTGAACAAAGTTAGTTGAGTAATTGAATTAAAATTACATGTTTCAATAAAGATATAATATATATAAAAAAATTTTATTATCAGTAATCTCTTTTCATAATATGTTTTTTCTTAATGTATTATACGTATACATAAATAACTATCTAATAAGTTGACATTATGAATTGGATTTTTTTTATTAATTAATTTTTCCTAGTAAACAATGAGCGTTAATGTTTAAATTTTTAATTTTTTATGGTTTGTTAAATTTTTTTAAACGACTTTAAATTTAACTAAACATGTCTTTGGATTACTTTATTATCATAGTTAATAATATTTACATTTCATTGTAATTTGGATTCTTAAATATACCAAAGAAAAATTACGAAGGTTTATTACTTTATATCAATTAAGAGGAAAAATAATTTATGGAGAAAGATCAGAGAAAGTAAAGATAGGGAAAAAAAACATTTACATAAAAAAAATTGCAAAATAAATATTTTTTTATATGGGTCGTAATATAAATAAACTGAAAAATCGAAAATAAAATATGAAACTATTAAATATTAATTAAAAAAATAATAATAAAATAAGCTTGAAAAAAAGAAATATAAACTATTATTGAATAAATCATATATTATACAATTATTCATAATTTAAAAACAAAAATGAAAATCAATATAAAGTTATTATAAATTTATACCTTAAGCTTAGAAAGTCAGGATTACGATCAATTAATTCTATAAAGAAAATACTTAAACTAATATACTGTTCGTTATTTAGATTACATTTATTGTATGCACTATATAATTGGCTGACGGCCATAGATCTCGAACTATATTTAATAGGGTTTATTTCAAAATCAAATAAGTTTTAAACAGAAGAATGCAACATCCAAGATATTTATCAAAGCTGTACCGTAATAATTTGTCTGATTGTTAGGCAGGCAGTCTCTGCCAAAATTGTTTAACTTGATTAATATGATGAGGAACACACACACGCACGCGTACACGCACACACTTATATAATTAGAATAAATAAAGCAGTTATTTTGTTTCTAAACATTACGTTCCAACGTGACAAAGTAATTTAATTTATTGTCATTATGAAAATCTAAAACAATTTTAGTTTATTAATGAGTGTTACTTTTATTATAAAATATTATCACATGTTTTGAAATAATTTAAACTACTACAAACAAAGTGTTGTAATACTTAAAATTTATAAATAAATATCATTTTGTTCAGTTTGCTGGCTTTAGTTTTATGAGTGACTGCATGAAGATTCTTAAAAAATTAACATTGAATTATTGCACGCATTATGAAGTTTATAAGAACAAAAAATCATAAGATTTTATTAGCAGTTATTACGACAATTAAAATATTTATTAAATAATATATTTTCAGAGAGAAAGGGTGTGTACTATGAAACTTTAGTTCCCGAAACGGATAGTTCTAAAACACAAGGATTAAAACCTATACATAAACTTAAATTTGGCTCGATTGTTGATGAGATCACAGTTAAAGAACTATCAAAGAATATTATTGAATTAGATGAGGAGGGAATACCAATTGGTACAGCTTTACAACCTGGAGATGAAACTCTACCATGGCGTAAGGGTCGAGTACATCACAGACCTCGGCCATTGCTATCTACTCCATGGAGGAAAGTAAAACCACGGCTTCGTGATTCATCGATTGATATACCACAGCAAATTGCCATAGTCAATGCTGTCAAACCGTGGATTGAAGAAGAAGTTGTGTTAAAAAAGGCTCCACAAATACCTAAAGAAATACCAAAAGAAAAGATAGAAGAAGTCGAGTTGCGACCAGCAAAGACAGAAAAACGAGAAATTAGAAGAGAAAGCATTCAGTATGTGGATTTGAAACCGACACCCAAAGAAATTTCTAGAGATGAATTAATTTTACAAAAACTGTTAACTGAGGGAATTGATATCGAACAATACTATGAACAAGCAGACAGTACCCATCTGGATGTTAAATCAAAAACAACAGAAGAACAATCATGGAAGAAAGAAAAAATTATTTTAAAATCCACCAAACCACAGGAGAAACCAGTTGTGAGAGAAACTTTAGAAGAAGTTGTACTTAAACCAGTCGATTCAAAAAAGACAAAAATTGAAGAATATACTGAAAAAGAAGATACAAATATATTAAGTATTAAAAAAGATATTACAGAGAATGAACTGCAGCCTCAAAAACCTAGACCTTGGAATGAAGAAAATATAAGTTTAAAAAAGGCAATAACAGAAAAGAAAGCAATAAGCAAACCAGTATTAGAACAAATAGAACTAAAACCAACAGACAAAATAGGGGAAGATTTCACAAAACTTCATCTAGAACAAAAAACCAAGGCTGATAAAAAGCAAATAATTGACCAACAAAAAGTTAAACCCTGGACAGAAGAAATCATAACATTAAAGCCAACCCAGACTACACAACTACAGAAAAACTTACCGTATCAAGAAATAGAAGATAAACAACAGTTGCATATTCAAACTAATGAAATAATTGAAGAAAATGTAAAAACAAAATTAAAGGCCAAAATCATTACAAAAGACGAAAAAGTTGTAGAAGAGGAAGAAGTAGAAGAAACTAAGGT
>QLSS01000033.1:1093757-1121635 GCA_024372645.1 Trichomalopsis sarcophagae | reverse complement strand
GAAGAAGTTTCTTTGAAACTTACTCCAAAGAAGGCATCGGAGGAAATCGAGAAACACCCAAAAGGCGAGATTATTACGAAAGATGAAAAAGTTGTAGAAGAGGAAGAAGTAGAAGAAACTAAGGTATCCTGGCGTCGGGACAAGAAATCGCCGAAAGAAAAGAAACCAATTCATGAAACTACAGCTGAATTGGAGGTTAAAGAGCAGCCTGATACGGAGCTAGTTCCTAAACAAGTTATTGAAGAGAAACCTGCAGAAAAACCACAGGATGAAATGAAATTGCCATGGGTGAGAGGCAAGAAAACCCCTAAGAAGGTAGAACAAAAAGTCGGGGAGGATGAGGACATTACATCAGTTATTCTGAAACCGACAAAACGTGTACCAAAACCAGACGAAGAGAAACCCGATGAAGTTGCTCTTAAACCTACTGAGAAAGCACCAAAAGAGATTAAAAAGAAGGAACAAGTTTCTTTAAAACCTATTCCAAAGAAGGCACCGGAGCTAATCGAGAAACACCCAGAAGGCGAGATTATTACGAAAGACCAAAAAGGTGTAGAAGAGGCAGAGGTAGAGGAAACTAAGGTATCTTGGCGTCGGGACAAGAAAACGCCGAAAGAAACGAAACCAATACACAAAACTATCGCTGAATTAGAGGTCAAAGAGGAGCCTGATACGGAGCTAGTTCCTAAACAGGTTATTGAAGAAAAACCTGCAGAAAAGCCACAGGATGAAACGAAATTGCCATGGGTGAGAGGCAAGAAAACCCCTAAGAAGGTCGAACAAAAAGTCGTGGAGGTTGAGGACATTACATCTGTTATTCTGAAACCGACGAAACGTATACCAAAACCAGACGAAGAGAAACATGATGAAGTTGCTCTTAAACCTGTTAAGAAAACATCAAGAGAGATTAAAGAGAAGGAAGAAGTTTCTTTAAAATCTATACCAAAGAAGGCACCGGAGCCAATCCGGAAACACCCAGAAGGGGAGATTATTACGAAAGATGAAAAAGTTGTAGAAGAGGAAGAAGTAGAAGAAACTAAGGTATCCTGGCGTCGGGACAAGAAAACGCCGAAAGAAAAGAAACCAATTCATGAAACTACAGCCGAATTGGAGGTCAACGAGCAGCCTGATGCAGAGCTAGTTTCTAAACAGGTTATTGAAGATAAACCTGTAGAAAAGCTTGAAGAAGAAACAAAACTGCCAGCGGTGAGAGGCCCAAAAGTTCATAAACCTGAAGATAAAAAAGAACGAAGCCGAAAAGTAGTTGAGTTTGAGGAAACTGTAACTGTATTACCAATTGACCATTCGGAATCAGTCATAGAATCTCCTGTTGAGAATCTTATTACCGAAACAATAACAGATATATACGATATTGATGATGATTATGTAAAAGATGATAATGTTGTATTGGAAAAGAGACGTAAATCTAGAACGCGAACTCAAGTTGATATTACAATTATGGATAAAGAAAAAGCTATTGCCCCTAGATTTATTCAAAAGTTACAACCTGTTATAGCTGAACCTAATTCTGTAGCTAAATTCACTTGTACTGTAGTTGGAAATCCTACTCCGAAAATTACTTGGTATAAAAATGAGCAAGAACTGCATTCTACTGAAAAATTCACGATGATTAATGTTGAAACAACTGCTACTTTGGAAATTGTGGAAGTTAATGAAGAAGATGTTGGAATGTACACATGTAGAGCTTCAAACCCTGCAGGTGTTGCAACTTCAACGGTGAACCTCGTTATTTTCGGTAGTTATAAATTATACATATGTTTAAACTTAATTTTGATTTGGCGTGTTTTTATCTTCAATTTTAAATTTTATCCATCCTATTCTACTGTATTTTATCGATATTTAAAATCATTGATACAAACTTAAATATTGATGTTACCTTAAGATGTTTACTCTTCTTTAAAGCTTAAATAGCTTTATTTAATGCTTTGCTCACATTAATTACATATGAGCTCAATTCTAATGCATTTTTTATAAATAGGTTAATAATACAACTAACTGGTATATTATTTACATACTTAACTTAAGGAAATATCGGAGCTATGAATTCGCTGATTCTCCATTGCACTGCGATTGGTTGGGAAAGACCATATACTGTTACTTCTCAGGTTAAAGGGTTATTGATCCTATTCATTTTATCTTAATAAGCAGGGGCCTATGCGTCAAAATTCTGAAATAAGACTTGCAGTTTTTAGACAGGAAATCGTTTACAATTTTCGCCATGAGAATTGGATCTTTATTAGCTTTCATCCCAATACGATATTCTGTTAGCGTAAAAACAGAAAATTTGCTTGTGTACTTACTTAACAATTGCATATTTTTGAGTTCCTTTCCAAATTTATTAAATATTAATATTAATCAAAGCATGTATATAAACGATAAATTGATATATTTCAGAAAAAGAAGAAGAAGGTATTGCTCCTCACTTTTTGTACCCAATAAAACCCTTGATGGTGGAAGAAAATAAACCAGCAATCTTAGAATGTATAGTTAATGGAACACCAATTCCGGAAATAAAATGGTACCGTGACGAAAATGAAATTGTACCAGAAGAAGGTAAAATTGAGATTAGTTTTGTACCAGAAACCTGCGCATCTAAATTGACTATTTTAGAACCAACGGTAGAAGATGAAACAATTTACCGAGTACGAGCTATTAATAAATTTGGAAAGGCTGAGTGCAGAGCAAATCTTCTTATCAATAATGCAGCTGTTGTAACTCAACCTGAAGTAATTTATGCCCCTAAAATTACACGGCCTTTACCTGCAGTTGTAGCTCAACGTGGAAAATCATTACTACTGACAGTTGAATTTGAGAGTGACAGTCAACCAGAAGTTAAATGGTTTAAAAATAATGTTGAAATTAAATCAACAACAGACAAAATAATTAAATTATACAAAAATACTGCTGAATTGTATATGCCAGAAACAAAGAAGAAAGATGCAGGTAAATATGAAGTTCGTGTACAAAATACTATTGGAGAAGCCCGAAGCTCTGGTTCGGTATCGGTAAAGGATGCAGAAGATGTAACCGAAGCTAAAGCACCTAGATTTATTCAACCCATTCAACCACAAATTGTAGCTGAAGGTGAAGTTGTCATAATGGAATCAACAGTGGAATCATATCCAACTGCATCATTCCAGTGGTTT
Source organism: Trichomalopsis sarcophagae (assembly GCA_024372645.1). Classification (NCBI taxonomy): domain Eukaryota; kingdom Metazoa; phylum Arthropoda; class Insecta; order Hymenoptera; family Pteromalidae; genus Trichomalopsis; species Trichomalopsis sarcophagae. The sequence goes on along the minus strand of QLSS01000033.1, from coordinate 1,118,468 downwards.
TATGAAAACCATCCTCTTGAAGTAAATATTTTAAATTACTTCATAGTTCTTAAGAGTTTAATGTGTGTACAACAATCATAATCGATTATAATCGCCTTCTTTCCGTCCTTGAAATTTAATAACCTTAAAATCAATAGCTTAAAGTTCATACTTTTTCCCTGCAGAGTCAAGAAAAAAGTGCTCAATGTACGCTTTTCCTCACTTCAGACCAAGCGCATGTACCTTCGTCTTTAACTCTGGCACAAAAGCATGGTGCGCCAGAGATTAAAGTACGATTAAAGTAATATTTGGCACTTTTTTCGGCAAATAAGTACAAACTTCACGGTGGGTAGGTTTTAAAATCGTATACTATACTAATTGAAAGGATTGGGTTATATGCACTTGTGAACATATCTACGCGCACTTTCTTCCTACGTACATAATACATTATCCCGCTCTAGGGCACTCTTTTTTCACCTTTGAACAGATACTAAAATCATGCTTTTGAGTCATATTTACAGCATGAATAAATAGTATACTTACAATAAAAACTGTAGATCATGGGCAGACTATAGACTATTCTGAAGAGTGCGATTTCAAACTAGTCTGTAATCACCTTCTCTTTACCCTTGGCACAATATACTGTTATCAAACAACCATTTAAATTTTATATTGACATTAATTCATTTAATATAATTTTTCCAGACATCACATGAAATACGCATTGTAACCAAAGATAATAAATCGGTGCTCATGATTAGAGAGGTTAAACCAGAATTTTCTGGGACTTATACTTGTCGAGCTGAAAATGTCGCCGGATCGGTCACAAGTACAGCAACTGTGGATCTGGAAGAAATACCATGGGAAAAAACAATAGAATTAGTGTCACCAACTTTCGTTAAAAGACTTTCCCCTATTCGAGTTATGGATGGAGAAAGTGTAAACATGACATGCGTGGTTCATGGTAAACCCATTCCAAAGGTGGAATGGTTCCATGATAATAAGTCAATCAAAGAAGGCAAACAAATCACAATATGTCAGGATTCCGAAGGCATTTGCAATTTGGCAATAAATGAAGTGTTCCCCGAAGACGCTGGGGAATATACATGTCAAGCAATAAATCAAGTTGGTGAGGCTGTCTGTAGTACATCGTTGATTGTCGAAGGTATATACGAGCAAATATTACACTCATTTAAGACCATCATCTTTTAAATATTATATTTAAAAATCTATTCAATATTTGAAATATTGAAAAATCTATATTGATGCCAATCACAATATTTGATTGATTTTATGTTACCTATCCTTTTTTTCATAGCATATGAGTACGTTCCGGATTCAGAAATAGCATCTTCAGCTATTGCAACATCGCTCATTACTGGACAAAGCGGGTCTGAAGAGGATCTGTTATCCCCTAAGGTAGTGAAATTGACTATTATTCATTAAAAACGTTTTAACTTACTTATAAAATTTAGCTATAATGTGTAATTATAACTACTTTAATAGAGTTATTACTTTTATATTTAATAACAAAATTTAATGGTTAAGAGAAGTAGAAAATTGCTTTTACAACTTTTAGGAGACACCGTTAGAATCTGATACAGAAGATTTCGCACCAGAAATAGTAAAACAACTTCCGCAATTGATTCCAACAAAGGACGGTGAGCTTACTCGGTAAGTGATCAAATATCACTTTATATTTATCCATATAAATATACAGTCTAAATGAATCACTCAAGGTAATTTTAATCATTGTATTGAATTTCTACAAATTTTATTTGTTTGCTAAGAAAAGATGTATTTAAGGAAGTTTAGGTCCAAGACACTCTCTTTAAGAAACGATTTCATCAACTACTTTAATATGTATATAGCTTATTTATGGAATTTTTTGAAAACGTACCATATAAATTTAGATTCATCGTTACTTAATGCCCTTATTTATATTTATCTCAAATATATACGAGACACAATAACGTTATATTAGAGTTTATTATATTTTCAAGATTGGAAGTCAAAGTAAAAGGAAAACCGAAACCTGAGAATAAATGGTATAAGCAAGGCTTAGAAATTCGACCATCCAAAGAGTTTCAAATTGAAGAACTTGAAGATGGAACATCTATTCTCACAATAACCGAAACTTATCCTGACGATACCGGTGAAATAGTTTTTGAAGCACACAATTCTCTTGGAGTATCAACTACAACCACGTATTTATCCGTAGAAGGTAATAGGATTGTAAATAAATTATTAATAGAATTAAAGATACATTTTAACACATTAATTATATTTTAATTGATAATTAATGGTTATTTAAGTTTTTTTCAGCTCGTTAAATGAAAATATTCTGCATTCGCTAATACAATCCTATGCATATCCTAATTTCCTATCCTTTCATAAACTTTACTCTTAACACATTCTATTAGTTCATAAAATTTCTTTACACAAGTGCAATCTATAAATACAATTCTCGAAAAATCTCATATACAAATTAATATAAATATAAATTTGTGAGTTCTACAAGTATTTTATTGTATCATGCAGGTATTGTTGGAACAAAAGAATATCGAAAACCAGAATGGGTAACGCAAATGGAAGAAATGCAAGAAGCTCTTCGAGGTAAGAACAAGCTTAGTAAAATATATACAAGCACGTGTGTTAGTATGTTTGGATTTATGAGTGACAGTTCAGACATAGAAACCGAATTTTCTGCAAAAGGATCCTCGTCATCTAATATTATATATCAAGGTATGGATACAATTCTTCAAAATGACAAATTCATAAAAACCACATTAATCCATACTTGCGATACGCTCAAAAGCAATTATTTTGAAACTGATGTATTAGAATATGATACAAAAGAGCCAAAAGAAATGCTACTTTATCACCAAGCAAACTCAATTATTTATCAAAGTAATATAAATACAGCAAAAAACATAAGCGATTACTCAGATAAGAAAAAGATAAATACAGATAAAATATTGTATATGAATGAGTATAATAAAAATATTTTGAATACCGTACAGAAGAGAAAAAAAAGAAATAAATTTGTTTACAAATTAGGGGCATCTAATAAGAAGCCGATTAGCATTTTTGAATTGACTAATACTAACAACATCAGTAAAAATAAAAACACTCATAATCAAACAAAACTTAAGTCATTTTCTAATAATAAAGCAGTAGATATTAAAATTAGAAAACCATTGAGATTCTCAAGATTATTAAAAAACAATAAATTGTCTAATGACAAAAAGGAAATCAAAATTGATAAAATAAATGTAAAAGAGTCTTATGATAATATTTTTCAAAATCCATTTTCCAATATACATGACCAAAAAGATAAAATAATATCGAATTTTGGAGAATTCTCACCACCAAATCATAGTTGCATTGCTAATAGCAGGCAAAATTTGCATGATTTAAAAACAATACCAAGTATTTTTTACTTATCACCAATAGAAGAACTAAGTGAAACATCAACAAGCAGTTCAAGTCAAAGCAGAAATTTAACTTGCTATAGTAAATATTCTGTTACAAGCAATCATCATTTGATAAATGAAAACTTTTTATCGCGTTCACCTATAAATAGGCACGATGTTTCGAGAAAATGTACATATCCTAAGTCTAGGATTCCCATCTTACGAAAATATTCGAAAAAATATCAGAAGTTAGATTCTTTACGTTCAAAATTGTTTCCATTGGAGCCACCAGAAGTAGAGTTGGAAAGTTTTCAACAGCTTCATACTGCTGATAGTCAAGAAGAACTTCAAGAATTTTTATTACTTGAAAGTCAATGTAGTGGTGATCTCAATTTAACTCCTGTTTCAAATTCGTGTAATAATGACAGACTACATAGTGCAGTAGAACGAGAAACAATGTCAGGTATTTTCTAATATTTTTACTAATGACAAATATTTAATCCAGAGATTTAATTTAGAAATGTGCATTAAGTTTTTTTACTTGACGCATAGTATTTTATGGATAACAAGATTAATTCGCATGGTGTGACATTGATGTGTTTTACTTTAACAGATTACTGACAATTGAATATCTTAATCAAGTTGATATCAATTGATTATAAAAAAGGTAAAAATAAATTTAAAAATGTAATATTTTAGAAAAATTGTAAATTCATTGTAATTTTGTGTTTAATAGCTACACAATCAGTACCTCGCTTTATTCAAGAATTTACCGATACTTACACTACAGAAGGAGAAACAGTTGTGTTGGAATGTATATATTCTGGAAATCCTGTACCAGGTAGCGTTACTTTATTGAATGGACAATATTATTACATAAACTTTTTAACAGAGACATACAAATAATATATTACGCAACATAGGAGCTAAAGAAATGGCGATGGCTCATGTAAATTAAAACTTGGTCCGAAGGCTAGGGTGACAAACACGTGCTATGTTACGACGTATGAATACGTGTTTTACGACTCGCCATTTTCCTTCCCATAGGCGATATAATATTTTATGTGACTCTAGATCAAAAGCGCCACATTCCCTTTTGGGCGCGAAGAGGGAATGCGGTACTTTCGATTGACACGACTAGGAGCGAACGTTGGCTTTTTCAATCGAGGATGATGATTGAGCACGAATGTTCAACCATCATCCATGTCTGAAAAAGACAATTTGCCCTTTGTTGTGTACCGTGCTTTTTATAATCAGTGCATCAATAACGCTCCTTTTAGCTCCCCTGAAAAATCGAAGTCGTCCAGTATTTCATAGTAGAATTTCGTTGTAAATCTGAATTGTGTTCGATGTCACACGGACATATATGTGAGATGTGTCACACAGATACACACACGAAAGTTTTGCCCCTAGGGAAAAAACACTGTCGCCTCAGATATATGTATATATGTATGTGTGGGTACGTTTATACGTATATATACATACAAAAACACTAAAAAAAAAACTCTACTGTTGCTTCAATTTTTCGTAGGCGAAAAGCGCGTTTTCGATGCACGTGTTATGAAAAAGTGTTTATAGAACAGTGTGGCTAAAATCCGCTGTTATGTCACGCCTCTCTGTGACTGAAGTAGTCCTTTTTTGCACCGTGTTTATCACACTCGCTACGCTCGTGCGCTAACCTCACGGTGCAAATAAGGACTACTTTAATCACGAATAGGCGAGACTTGCGGATTTTAGCAGTCTGTGCTATAAAATTTTATACGATACTCTTGACTTAAATGGTTCAGTTAAAAAAGGACCATTTAAGTCACACGTATCGTAATGTACTATTCTCTTTTGACTGCTCAAAAGATTTAAAATTTGCGAATTTTTAATGGTATACTGAGTTTTCATTTTTCCATTCTTTTCCCATGCACGAAAAAAGGCCTATTCGTATCTTTGTATTAAAAAACACGGTGCGCACAAACACCCTTACACGAAAAAGCCAATGTCCCTCCTAGTTGATCAATATACAGTTAAATAACTATAAAAAATATTTATTTTTAGATATTGTTTGGTTCAAAAATGATAAAATTATTCTAAATACCGATAATATCAAGATTAAAGTTTTTGAGGATGAGAAGAAAACATCATTGATAATAAATGAAGTTACCCATGAAGATGCGGGAGTTTATGTTTGCAAAGCAACAAGTGATATTGGATTGGCTACAACTAAAGCTAAATTACAAGTCACCGGTACGCACATAAATTTTATTTATTCTGTATAAATGAATTTCACTACAAAACATTATTCTTCGAATTACTAGATTCGCTTGGAAGATCATCAAAGACTACAGACGATACCGAAGTCGAAGAAAGTATTCCAGAACAAATAGAAAAGCCATATAAGAAAAAGAAACCAGAAATTAAAAAAGCAAAAGAAATAAAGGAAAAAATCAAATCAGAACGGGTTAAGACTGATAAAAAGAGTATCGTCAAAGAAAAAGGAACACCTAAAGAACAGCCAGAAGAGAAGTAAAAAAATCGTTATAACTATCAGTATAAATATAGTGGATATTTTAATTTTATATTAATTAATCTTGTCATATAATGCTGTTTCAGGAATATTGTGGTAGAAAGTCTCGAAAATCAAATATTAGATAATACGGAATCTATTGAGGAAAAACCAATAAAGGTATTTCAATCGTTTTTTAATGTGTAGCTAAAAAATAAATCAAATTAGCTTTTTTATCACTCGTGCTTGGATAGTGCCGCATAACGCAACGGTTTTGCCTTGGCTTAATGGCGAATTGTATTGTCAGATGAGGTTAAAGGTAAAATTGTTAAGTTATAAACAAAAACGTTACATAATGAAAAATAACTCCACGCAAAAGCTTGGAGTTATGAAAAATAAAAACGCGACGCTTCTCGCAGCGCCCTCACCCATTTTAGCCTCAGCAAAACCGTGTGTTATGCGGCACTTTATTCTCGAACTCGTAATAAAAAATAGTGTTGGCAACTAGTGCGATTAGTTGCCAATCACGCACGCAAGCTTCATGTCGCACTCGCTTCGCTTGTGCGTTAACCCGCCCACGTGCGTAATTAGCAACTTATCGCACTAGTTGCCTAATATATATACTATTACTAAATTTGTCAAAAAATAAATAAAAATTCTTCATCATATTTTTTGTATATTTCGTCCTTGATAATTTAATTTATTTGTTAAAGTTTTCAAGAGCCAAGAAAATAATTCCTGTTCAAGAATCAGTAATAACAGAAGCAACACCAAGTTTAAAAAAGGTAGATGAAAAGCAACGTGATTTGATACCAAAATTGGATGAAAATGCTAAAGCAATCGTTGAGGAACAACAAGGCATCGTTGTATCAGAAACAACATCTGAAGATATAGCTTCTGATTTCGTAGTTGAATCAGTTCTAGACCAAGCACGAATAACTTCAGAAACCTTCGAAACTGTTTCCGTATCCGAAGTTCTCACCGAGACTGATGTGCGCGAAATTAGGAGACGGAAGAAAAAACCTGAAAAGACTAAAATAACGCAGAAAGATCAAATCAGCGAAGTACGTGTTAAGCAAATTATTGAAGAACAAGAGAAGAATATTGCACAGGAAGTTGAAGAAATTATGGAAATGCTTAATGCACCCGAATTTGGACCAGGAGAACAACCACTTCGAGAATTAGCGACTATTGGATATTTAGTACGACATGGAATCACTGTTTATGAAATCAATGAAAGTTTATACAGAACAGACAAGTTTCCTGCACTGAAGACTCCAGATGCACAAAATGCTTTAGTCCAGCTTGTCGAGAGAAAAGGTCATGGGCCGTTAATAACTCAAGTGCTTACTGAAGAAACTACAACTGATGAAAGTTTCGTAGCGGCAACCGTTGGTTTCAGAGCTTTCATGAAAATGGTAGAATTGCAACACGCAACTGTAGAAGAAATAATAACCCACTTTACTCCAGAAGACTTTAGACCTCGAGCTTGGGAAGTCACTGAAGCAACAGAGGTAAAAAGAAAATAAACTTTTTATTATTATACACGATATTGAGAAAATCTGAACTGAAATAGTTTTTAAAAATGATGTAATGGGGCTCGTTTTTGGGGGAAAACTCGACAATATTAGACCGGATCACAATCCCTCGGTGGGACTGAGAACCCTCTCAATGCCTGTGATCTGCCAGCATTGCAACGCAGCTCGCGGCGAGAGTTGCTTCGCGAACGTCGTGTTCGCACGTCTGCTGTCTTTCCGCACTGTTCTGTGCAGAGCCGGCTTCTCAGATTTGCGTTGCGACCATCTGTTACAACGCCCGCGGAGGCGGCGGTATTCACGGTAAAGACGTAGGGAACGAGAGAGAACAATTTAGGGAAAATGAACGAATCCCGATTAAGATAAAATATCGAGATCTTCTTCACAGGTATGCGCCGAATCACATCAATGTCGACTCAGCGTAGAGAGTATCTCGCGAAGCATACGCGCGCAAACGAGAAGTCCGCTATTCGATGCCGCTGCACAAAGTCGCAAAGCTGTAGCCGCTGTTATTTCTGACGCGATAGAAATACAAAGGCTCAGCCCTACTTACTCGCAGTCGCTGTTCTTGGTAGTCGCGCACCACACACTCGGCGCCGGTGGTGTTGACGGCTCCCTCGCAGGAGCCGACGTCCTTTCATTCGGTCGCTGGTAGACAGGCCGGGCCAACAACTCTTAAGGTTGTCCTTCCCTAGGGCAGGACTTGGCCGGGACGTCTTCTTCTCGCGATTACACACGCTATCGATCGTCGCTCGATGTAGTCTTACACACGAGAGCTGACGCGTTCACAACTATGGCCAGAAGCTGTCTGTCCGACGAATCGCGACTTATACGCGAATCTATTCGATTTCGCACCTCGTTACAATATCTTAAATCAATTATTTTAACTAATACTTTCAAAAAACTTTAAAATAAAAAAATTTCATTACACATTCAAATAAACATGATGTTTCTTTTTAAGCATGTTGAAAGTGATCAAACTGCAACCGAAAAAGCTGAAATTATTCATAAAACAGAAATTCACGTTATAGGTGAGTTACTATTTGCATGTGATTTGTATTTGTAATCAATGGCCTATGTAGGACGAATTGTATGACGTGTATGTCGGTATACTACATTATAATCTATTTCATGTGATATCATCAGTCTCAAATATACTAGCAGGCAGAAATTAAAAAAATAAGTTTAAAATAAAATATTAATTAATTTCTGCCCGCTAGTATATTTGAAACTGATGATATCACATGAAATAAATTGTAAAGTTTTTATTAAAAAAATAAGTTTAAAATAAAATATTAGGCTGATGGAAGATTAGGCTGACAAGAATTACGCTACAAGAAACCGATTGCCGCCTAATCGAACTAACACAAACACTCTATTCAAAATTTTCAAATTGCTCTTCCTAGATAATTTATTTACAATAATAAGATAACTAATTTTTGTTTTATGACTATTAACATTAAGGTTATGTTAAACATTAAATTAATTAATCTAATTTAACAAATGGGATTTTGATTTTCGCATGTAATGTTTTTTATTATTTAGAGTAATATTTGAGTTCATACTTTAATTCATAGCAAATATTTATAATCTGATAAATAATTCATAAAAATATGTTCAGCACCCGAAATTCAGCATTAAGATCGTTTTCATAGTTGACGTAAACTTTTTTTATCAATGCACTTAATTAGCGTACCTGATATATTATTTTTAATAAATGTTGATAAATGAATGTACTTATGATGTGTTATCAGTAATGCGGTTTTATGGTTATGAAATTATAGTTAAAAAGCAAGTGCAGCACTGATGTTTTTTGTTCACAGAAAGGAGAGAAGATAAAACTGTTGTGCAAATACAGGATGTTCGAGAAATTAAAGGTTTGATTTGAAAACTTTAAAATATAATACTTGCTTAATATTTAGGAAATTTTAGCAATGTAAAAAATGTCAGTTGAAACTAATAATTTTTGTGTTTAAATTTTTTTATAGTAATTCATGCTTCGCGCCGCTATAATCATACTATCAATTATCTTAGTAAAGAAAATTTTGTTAAGGAAGCCCGAGGTGGTCGTAGCTTAAATTCATTAGCGACTTAATTCGAAACGATCAATCAAAATTGTCGATATAAAAAGTAAATATATACAATCAAGTGCAAACGATAAGCTCTTTCAAATCTATAAAATTGCATAAAAACGTTTAAACGATCTCAATTAATACTTGAACTTCCTTAACTATGTCAGTATATGCTTAACTATAAGCTAGTTTGACATATTTAAGATTTAGTCGAGTAAATGTCTTTTATTGTTATATTGTAGCTGCGTAAATTTTTTTTTATATTCTTTCAGATGCATGAAGCTTTCTTGAACGAAATATAGCAGTGAAATTCCGCTTATGCCGCTATGCTTTCAATGCGCAGTATCCTATCACTCTTTCTTTTCTTTAATATACAATAAAATTAAAACATATATTTTTTTTATAAAATATATAAATATTAAGATTTAACATTCATAGTTTTCCTGTTACCTAACCTTATATCACAATATCCCATAGCTTCGCTTCGTGTGTTATATAAAAGTAAGTAAATTAGAATATAGAAACACTTTAATTAAAATGCACATTTTGACCAACACGATTAATACACGAACTCTGTACGATAAATTTTAGACAAGGCATTCAGTTAAGAATGAAAAAGATAAATATAAGCAATTTTCAAAATATCTTGAAGTATTTAAATTAAAAGTGTTCGTTCACTTATATTATTTATGTATAGTGTATATGTACAACTGTAAATATTCGATCAATAATTAACGTGCAATAAAATGACGATATTGCATGATGGCTTTCCAGTATTTATTCAATATCTTTGTGAATTTATTCTGCTAAAAGTATGTGTGTATACGTACATACATATATTAAACAAAAAAATATTTATTTCATTAATAAAGGCATTTCATAAACTATTTATAGTATAATAATAAACAACTCTTTAATACAATAAGTTCACATGTTTGACATTGACAATATCAAATTTATGTGCGACTACACGCATGTTTGTATGGTTTTATTCGAGCATATTAATACATTATTTATAAAAAGAATATCTATTTTGCTCAGTTTAAACGAGTTTCATAAATTTATTAAGATTTTACATTACTATGTTGACAAGATATTAATATAAAATAAGACAATTTATGTTTTCATTAAAAATATCAACTATTTGATCAGTACTTTAGAATAACTTTAAGATAACTGAGCAAAAAAGAGATACATTTACACGTAAGACCTTACACCTAAATTCTTACATACTTTTCACAGAATACGAGGACACTCAGCAAGCACACATCACATTGCGTAAACGAAAAGATACAAAGCATCAAGAACAATCCAAAGTTGATGATACACTTCAAAACAGGGAAGATGGGGTTGAAATTGTAGAAATTGAAGACACAACACAGCTGAGCGTTACAGATGACCAACACCAAAACAAAAAACAACTTATCAAAACAAAAGAGAAAATACAAGATATAGAAGTTGATGAGGAAATTGAGGAAGAAATTCAAACAAAGAAAACATTGAAACCTAAAAAATCAAAAATCAATAGTGAAGAATTACTCTTCGAAGAAATTGAAGATCTAGATATAGTGGAAGAATCGGCAGTGCCATCTCTACTACTCAATATTTCAAACCAACAAAGTGAAACTGTATCAACTATTACAACAACGGACCAAGCACATGGGGAACCTAAAGATGAGAAAGCAAACATCGCATTAGATACAGTAATGGCACTCACAAGAGAATATCATTCCATTCAAGATAAAGAAGTAGATCAAATAGTGTCAAAGGCCCCGAACACTAGAAAAGCTTCACTTTCTATAACATCAAGTGAATCATATTTAACAACAGAAATCATAACACAAAATGAAACAGGTTATTTAGATGCCATGTCTTCGCCTTATTTAGCCGAGGCACAAGCAATAGTCATACCATCCGAAGGGATAATCATTAGTGAAATCCAACCAAGCGAAGCCAAACCAACACATTATGAATCTACTGAACAATTAAGTAGCAAAGCTGAAGTAATTTTGACTTTGCAAGAAGCTAAAACTATAAGTCAAACGACTGCGAATGAAAAAGAAGCAACGACAAAAAGTTATAAAATTCCTGATGAGGTACTGGCAGAAAGACTTATTATTCCTCAGAAAAGTCTTACAGTTTATGAGATCCAAGAGGGACAAAAAGAAGATAAACTAGAAGAATTCAAAACCATGCGAAATAAACCAAAAATTAGGCTTGATGAAATTGAACCTCTACAAATAGAAGAAGTTTATGCTGCCGATAAAACAGGTAAATATTATCCAGAATTAATAGTTCCAACAGAAATTGCTAATACATCAGTGGTAGAGCAAAGACAACGATTCACTGAAGAAATGCATGTATCCGAAAAAGAAGGAGAGTATATACCGCAAAAATTACCTGTTTCACAAAAAGCTGGAATAGAAGTTTCATCTGGCGGTGAAGCAGCAATCGTACGTGAAGTACCAGTTCAAGAAAGAGAAGATACGTATAATCCTGATCGAAAAATCGATTCTTTTATTGCAACATCGAATGTAAATTTGTTTGAAAGTATCAATGTTACATATATTGATTCACAACAACGAGAATCCGAATTATCTATTGAAAAATTAAATAGTTTAAATGCTGAAATTAATTTGGAAGAAAACATATCTGTATCCATGGCTGAAACAACACTTGGAGAAAAAGAGTCAATTTATCTGCCAAATGAGCAACCAGAAATGAAATCGGCAGAAAAAACATACCTTCCATTAGAACTGGGTATAGTATCAAGTACATTTGTTCAAGATTCAGAAGGTATATACCGTGGTCCTATGAAACCAACTCCTGCAATAGCCGAAACTAATATTCGTCCTGAAGAGCACATTAATGTTTCTGAAGTCCAAACCGCTGATTTCCCTGCAGAATTTAAAGAAACTTTAAAATATACCACTGAAAGCGGTACAGTTGCATTTGAAACAACTCAAGCAAAACTTATACAAGAAACGATGATTCATGACCAAGAAAATCTGTTGGAGGGAAGCATTGAACCTGAAAAACGTTTCACACAAGTAGTATTAGATGAAATAAAAAGCTTAGAAATAACTCAAACTACATTTGCTGAAAAAGAAGGTGATTATGAAGCAAGCGATTTACCTGAAAGTCATAAGGGTAAGGAAGTTCCAACCCAGCCTATGATATCTTATCAAACCACTGAAACCAACTTAATTGATAATGTTGGAATAGTCACAAAAGAAATACCTGATCAAGTAACTGCAAAATTAACAAGTGAAAATCTTGAAGGAACTTTTGTCAGAGAAGTGATTCTTATCGAAAATATATCACCAGTGTCCCACCAAATTCCTCCTCAATCAAAAATTGCAGAAGTAACAATTGGTGAAGTTAATAGTGTAGATACCACAGAAGTTATTTTTACAGAAAAAGAGTCTGAATACGATTCATTTTTAGAAGCAAAGAAATTTAACGCTTCTGTCGAAATTTCTATGCAAACCGTAGCAACAAAAGAAGAGGTAAGAATTGAATCCCCAACAGAGCAATTCAGAGTAGGCGAAGTACCGGAGAAAAATATTCTTCCATTCCAAGTACCATTAGAAAGTATCACGATCAGCATACAACAGACAGCCGAAAAAGAAGATCACTATAAAGATGAAATGAAACCTAGTGAAAAATTAGCTGTAGTTGAATTAACGGAAGCAATACATGGAGCTACGACTCTTGAAATAATAACAAATGATAAAGAACAACCCGAAATTGCTCAAGAAAAAAGACCAAATGATGCCGTGGCTAATTTAAATGTATCAGCACATAGTATAGCTATTAAATCTGAAATTCAAACAGAGCAAAAACCTGAAGATATTTTGGAACATCGACCAATCAGCAGTATTGCTATTTCTCGTCAAGAAGCATTTGATGAGCTTATAATCACAGAAACTCACATAGCTGAAGCCGAAAAACCCGAAGACAAAGATGTACGACCTACATTACAGCATGCTGATTTCGAATTAACAACATCAGACAGTATGGCTATTCATGAACTTACAACAATATTAAACAAGGTAATTGCAAAAACTATATTTGATATTTGTATATGAATAATGATTCAAAAAGTTTGTACACTTCTAACAATAAGTAATAATAAAATATTTAGAGACTACAAGTTAAAAATAACATGTCCGAGATATAAAATTAACATAAAAAATAAACGGAAATTATAATTTAGGCACCAAATCAAGTGCAAATTAAGAATTAACGAATCGTGTCATAAGAGCAAGAAGTGTTTTTTTTTTCTATCAAACATGATATTCAGTAAGTTTTGTAAGCGAACGAATAAAAGTCGACAGTGCCCTGGTAGAAATTTGAATATTTAAAATGGGCTGGAAACTATGAAATGGCTATGAGAGATAGCCTAGATATAACTTCTGATGAAACGCTTTTTCTCCCATTTCTTGAGCATTTGTTGAACTGAACATAATCTTAAATGTTTCGTATTGATATTAGTCCTTGTGTCGCTTACTAATTTCAAACAGGCTTACGGATTTTAATCGATTTGCAAACGGTTTACACAATTAACAATCAATTGGAGTTATATACAAGCACGACATACGAAGATATTTGTGATTTGCTTTAGACAATGAAATCTATTTTTACAAGCTTGAAAATTCCTTGTAATATGGTATGACTTTATTCTTACTCCAATAAATGCGTAAAAATATCCGAAGAAGCGTTTCATCGCTGGTCAAAAAATGGACCTACTTTTCGCCCATCTCTAGTAATACGTGGTATGTTGTAGCTTTAAACTGATATTGATTTCTACCAGGGTGAGTGCTTATATTTCACTTCGAATTTCGTGACCTATGTAAGAGAACTGTAAAACGGATTAAAATAATAGATGCTCAATAATATGTGCTGTATACTCAAAAGACAATAAATGTTTTAGTAATTTTAATCACTACTTACAATTGTAATATATGGGTCCTACTTACATTACCCTTATGGCTAATAACATAATTAGTAACAGGCCTCATTTAAATCTATTTCGCCTTTTGAGTGTTCACGTATACCCCGCTAGTAGCCGTACCCACTAGAAAAAGTTATGACTAAACATCAAAAGGGACAAAATCAAAAACACTGAAATAATGCGAAATAGTTTTTTCCCTTAATCTCAACAGTTTTTGTAAAGCAAGTATTAATTTTTGTGTTCTTTACAGAGGACACCATACTCAGACTAAAAAAACTCACTTCTCGCTCCATTTACTTATTATAATATCTCTCATTTGTAATATGTTTAAAATTATTGCATATGATTTGATATTTAAATACAATAACAAAGATTCGAATAAATTTATTGCGTTCAAAATAAAACAACTTATGCTCTGAAAAATCTTTGGACTAGAACAGAAATAACAAAATATTAACAATATCAGATAAAATTGTACTTATTAAAATTGATCTTTATCTTACAGGAAGATACTTGTGTATTGGAAGATATACCGTCATCCCAAAATATTTTTCCTAACATCTCAAGAGGCCATGAAGTGCCACAAACAGAAGAGACTATTATTTCTAACACTGTAGATGTATTGAAAAAAGATATTTTTGCTAGAGAAATTGCTAAAACCGCACAAAGTGGTTTAGATATTGCACAAAAAACTGAAATAACAGTATCAGAATTAGAGGCTCCATTCATATCCTATAGAACACCGGATAGCAAAACAAGTAATGTAACATTTGAAGAAGAAAGAAGCGTTGAAATAATAATAACTAATACGCAAGATAAAGAAGGAATATATATTGAAAAAGAAAAACCTGATACTAACGATGCAACAGTTGATTTTGATGTTCAAAGAGTGGCTTCAACGTATGAAATCATAAGTGATAATGGTCTGGGTGAACTACCAAAAGAAATTGTTGCTGACGTACTACCAAAAAGTTCTTTATTGCCTTATGTATCAGCTCAAATTGAAGAAGTTTTAATACAAGAAAAAGAAAAACCACTTTATGATACCGTGTTCGTAGATAGAAAAGCAGAACTTACATTTGATACTGAAGAATTTCTGACAGTATCTACAGTTAATGCAGCTGAAAAGGAAAGTGACTTAGAAATTGCAGAAAAAACAGAAAATAAATCTGCTATAACAAGTATCACAGCACATTTGGTCGCACAAGCAAGCGAAATAACACCGGATAACAATATCAATAAATTAGAAATCATTCAACCTTCAGAAACATCAGCAGTAATAGATCTTGTACCATTTCAAAGTATTATTACCTCAGAAGTATCTACTGCTGATTCAGAAAGTATATTCGATAGTTTTGTTAAACCTTATGAAAATAAATCAGATGTAATATTTGAAGAAGGGATAAGCTTGCAAGTAACAGAAATAATTGCTTCAGATACAGAGCAAAACCAGATAATAAATCGAGACATGAGTTCTCAAATAGCCAATACTAAATATGATTCCCACAGAGTAGCTGAATCTACAGAAATAATTCCAGAAATAGCAATGGGCAATCTATCTAGTAAAACTCCAGCCCCTGCTTTAGCATCTGAAAAACATATATTATCAGAAAGTATCATTCAAGAAGAAGCTTTTATAGCTGATAAAGAAAAGGAATTTAAAGATGAACTTTCTCTACAAGGAACTACTGCAAATATTGGCATTGGTGAAAGTGTTGGAGTCTCTAACGTAACTGAAATCGTAACTGAAGATAAAGAAGTGGACATGAAAACTTATGAAGAACCAATAAAAAAAATAGCACAAGTTGGTTACGATGGGCATAAAGTCGCTGAAAAATTAGAAATACATCCAGATATTTCATCAGAAGACTTGCAAGAACAAAAGCCAGATTCAGCCTCTGCAATTCAAAATCCGATTCCATATGAAACATTTGTAAGAGAAGAGGTTCAAATTAGTGAATCTGAAGGGACATTAAATAAAGATAAAATTCCTAATGAAGCTAGTGCGCGTACAGAACTTACCGAAGAAAAAAGTCTGATAATTTCCTCCATAACATTGGGGGATAAAGAAATTGAATACAAAGTAGAAACTATGCCAGAATCTCATACTGCTTATAAAGAACTTATAAGTGGACATATTGTTCCAGAAATTATTGAACATGTTGTGAACCAAAGCATAAGTGATTTTGCACAGGAAGAAGGCAAACCCATACAAAGCGCCAGTCGTACCTTAATAACCGAACAAAATTCACTACAGACAACTATAGTAGAATCACAAATAGATATTCCAGAGAAAAAAGAGCAAGAATCAAGTAATTTACGAAATGCAAAAATTATGCAAGATACTCAAGAGAGTTTAATTATCACAGAAAATTTAATAGAGGAAAGAGAAAAAACATTTGAAAAATCTACCACACCAATTTCGCAAAAAGCGTTGGTGGATATGACAAATTTGCAGTCTCTTGAAATATCAGAAATCGCAATACAAGATAAAGAGGATACCTTCTTTTCTCAAGTTATATCGGAATATACTGGAAAACCTGATTTTGTTGAATGTATACCATTATCTGTATCTGAAATAGTCTCTAATGAAGTCGAAGAAACATTGTTACTTGATGATAAGCGGCAAACTCAAAATGCAAAGGATGAATTATTATTATTTGGTCGTAAACTAGCACAAACAAATGAAATTGTTACTTCCATGCACACTGATAATTTATTAAAAGATAAAACACCTCAGGGACAAACCATTACACCAACTTCTAATAAATTATCAGCATTAATTATTTCTGAAATAGTGACAGATGAAATAGAATCAACATTTGCGCAAAAAGATAAAGTCGATCAAAAAGTAGCTCAATTCCATTTTACAGGTCAAGAAATAGCAGCAGTATCAGAAGTGATTCCATTGGCATCATTAAAAGATTTGTCTGAAACCAGCACTCCAGCTTCGCAAACGTGCACAAAAAATATTGAAGAAATGTTGTCTGTTAAAGTATCTGAGACTATATCTAGTGATAAAGAGAAAGCTTTTACAAGTTTGGAAGCTCCGAACGTGCAGAAAGCTCATCCAGTTGTAGTAGGTAGGGAAGTTGCTGAAACTGGCGAAGTATTATCTATGACAAGTGCGGATCATATATTAACTAAGGATGAATTTTTCAAAGCTACTGGAGAGGAGAAAGTAGATATTATTTTACCTTTATTAATTTCTGAAGCGATATCTAGTGAAAGAGAAGAAATTTTAAATAATGCAGCCACTCCTTTAGCAAAAATAGCAGAGGCTAGTGTTTCAAGTCGAGAAGTAGCAGAAACAACAGAAACACTGACAAACTTAAATACGGAAAAATTACTTGATTATGAAATTCCTAATCAACGCATTGGAAAACCATGTGTTGATACTTTAATGACAGCAATAACTATGCAGACAACACCAAGCGATTTAGAAGAGAATTTGTTCATTTCAACAAAATCTGATGTTACAACGGTAGAAGCAAAGGTTATTCATAGTAACGCTATTGAAACTCTTGAAGTAATAACAACACATAATATAGAAAAATTACAGAAAAATATTTTGCCTAAAGAAAAAACCGGAATTAAAGAAGTAGATACTTTAACGTCGCTTACTGTATCACAAGTAAATGTAAATGAATCTGAAAATTTGCTGGCAGTATCAGAAGTACCAGTTAGTAAACGAGCTAATGCAAACATAGATGGAAGAGATGTAGCAGAAATATCTGAAACTTTATTGCTAACTGATACACAAGAGCTTCAAATAACTGACGCACCTAGTCAAGTAAAACCTGAAGAATCAATTGAAGGATTACCGCTACCTATAATAATGCAACCTGTATTAAACGAAACTGAAACTTATTTACCCGATAAAACAAAACCAAGCGAGAAAAATGCCCTTACTGACATAAGTACCCATGAGATTGCTGAAATATTGGAAACTATTCCATTTAATAATTTTAATGTATTCCATTCAGAAAAGGTTGCGGAACAAGAAACGAAACAACAAGTAGATGCATTAAGCACAGTCAGTATATCAGAAATAATTTGCAATGATTCGGAGCAGACTTTAATTGAGCATAAAATTCCAAAGACATTAAGAGCAGTTCCGCAATATCCCGGGAATGAGGCAACCCTAGTGAGTGAAATCGTTGCCCTTTCCGATACTGATGAAATAAAAGTATATGTTACCCCTGAAACGCATGAAGCGTTATCACATCTAGATGAAATGTCATCGCTGAGTATTATTCAAACTGTTACGAATGAATCAGAACATGAGCTCTTAATTAAAGAGGCACCTAAGACATCAACTGCTACTGAAAGGCTTAAAAGTCATGACGAACTTGAAACAGTAGAAATAATGACGATTTCAAGTGTAGAACCTTTGCCAGATACGTTCATTCCAGAAGAGCAAATCAGTACAGAAGGAATGGATATGCATTCTCCATTGATCATCTCACTAATACAAGTTAACGAAGAAAATGAAATTATGAGTAGTGAAACAACCACACTCAATAAAATAAATGCCAATATATCTGTATCAGGTCGAGAAATTGCGCAAACATCAGAAATATTGCCAATGACAAATACTGTAGATTGCCAAACAACAGAAAATTTAGAAGAAAAATACGGTACAGAAAAATTCGATATACTACATCCAATTAGCGTTACTCAAATGATACCAACGGATTCAGAAAATAACCTTCCAAGCAAGGAACTTCCAAATGAGAAACATGTTGATTCAAGTATTGTATTGCAGGAGATAAAAGAGGTAACAGAAATCTTAAGCTTAACTAATGTTGATGCCTTTGATAATCAAGCTATGCCTAAAGAGCAACAAGGAGAGCAACAATTTGATACTCATACATCATTGATAATATCATCAACAACATTACAAGAGAGAGAAGAAACTATGCAAGCTGCAAGGGCAGCAAATGAAAAAGTCGCTAATTTAAGCTTAGGTGGACACGAGGCTGCAGAAGTACTTGAAATCATAACATCAACTAATACGGAAATATTATCAACATCAAAGATACCAGATACACAAGAAATTAGTACTGTTTTACAACAACTGTCATCAGTAACCGTGTCCGAAATATTATGCGATGAAAAAGAACTAATTTTACCTGAAATGCAAAAATTAGATGAAAAAACAGCTGAAACAATTTTAAAAGGGCATGAAATTGCGGAAACAACTGAAATAGTTGTGGAGAATAATGTAGGATTAATTTTGGAAGAAAATATTCCCGAAAAACAAACTGTTTCGGAAAACCTTAACTTTTTACATCCATTAGTTCAAATGCAGGCACATATTAACGAAGAAGGGGAAGCACTAAAAAATGTAGTTGTTCCATCAGGACAAACAGCATCGGTTAAATTAAGAGGAGAAGAAATTGCAGAAGTTACGGAAGTATTAACATTATCAAACGTCCAAGAGTTATCAAAATCTGATACATATGACAAAAAACATGGTAAACAAGAAATAGATGAATTTCAATCGTTGGTTATTTTACATACTCATACGTCAGAAAGCGAACGAGAATTATTACCTGGAGATGTACCAGATTCAAAACTAGCCCATGAGTCAGTGTTAGGAAGAGACATTGCCGAAATATCGGAGGTGACGGTAATAGATGATGTAGTAGAAATGGCTGAACCCATTTTGCCGCAGGAATATCAAGGAAAATCGAGAGTTCAAGAATTAGAATCAATAAATGTATACGAAAGCGTATGTAACGAACAAGAAATGGATTTAAAAGAAACATTTGAATCAGCAACAAAAGAAGCACAACCTAAAATGTCATATAACGAAGTTGCAGAGACTACGGAAATAGTTACAGCATCTAGTACATCAGAATTAAAATCTAAAAAAACAATCGAGGGGCAATCTTCTACAGCAAATATACATGCATTAACTTCAGCTGTAATATTGGAAACTGAAACTACTGAAAAAGAAGAAGTTCTTGTTTCTAAGTCTGACTATGATAGCAAAAAACACGTTAGCGAAATTTTCATAGAAAACGAAGCAACGCAGATTTTAGAACTTACACCAGGTTTAAGTGTTAGCGATTTACATACAAAACTTCTCCCGTCGAAAAAAACAAGTATCCCAAAAATTGATGAAATGTTGTCACTATCAATCTCTGAAATTATTCCAAATGAATCTGAAATAACTTTGGAAGAAACCAAAAAGTTAAAGACAACAGTAGCTGATACAAGTCTCTCAGGTAGAGAAGTGGCCGAAACATCGCAAATTATTACAGGATCTAGTACTAAAATTCTTGAAAAGTATCACAGACCAGATGAACAGAGTATTCAAATAAATATAGAAGATACTTTACCATCATCAACAGTATCTCAAATTATTACATGTGAAACAGAAGATTCTTTTCAAATATCGAGTATACCCCAGGAACGTGCTGCCTCATCAAAAATTAAAAGTTACAAAGCTACTGAAGTAACAGAAGTATTTGACATCAGCAATACGGCTGATCTTACTAAGACCCCAACACCACTGGAAGAAAAGCTAATTTCTAACATCGAAGAGCATAAAGCTGTAACAATTTCTCATGTTATATCAAATGAATCAGAACATATCCTGCTGACTTCTGAACTGCCAAACACTAAAACTGCATCATCGTTTGTTACTGATTCAGAGGCAATTTTAACAGAAGAAACGATAACTTCAGTAAATACTGAACCTTTGAATAAATCTTTATTACCCGATACTAAGAAAGGTAAATTGACAATTAACGAATTAAACTCTCTTGTTGTAACGCAGTCTTTAATTAATGATAATGAAACTGTATTCGATAAACTATACACGAACAAAGAAGAAAGAGCTGAAACAACTGTCACTGGAAGAGACGTCGCTCAAAAGTCTGATACTTTAGTACTTAGCTGTGAAACAAATCTTTCCAAACAAGAAATAGCAGCTACTAAAACGGGAGAAATAAATGTTAGTGAAATAATACCTTTATCAGTAACACATATTCAGACCAATGAACAAGAAATAAACTTACAAGAAGAGTTAATTACTGAACAAAAATCAGCTGAAGTAAGCATCGCTAGCCAAACAGTAGCACAAAAAATTGAAGTACAAGCTACCTTAACTACTACTGATTTGCCCGAAAAAGAAGAATCCAATGAACAAAAATGTACTAAAAATATTGACGAAATCAATTCCTTAATTATATCTGAAACAGTCACAGATGAAAAAGAGCTATCTTTAAAACCATCTGAAAAGGTACCGGAAGTAACAGCAACCGCAAAACTTACGACAATCGCAGTCCCTGAATGTTTAGAAATAGTCACAGCAAGTGGAGTAAAAAGTATGGAAGATGTACGTATTCCAGAAAAAGTCAAAGTGAAGTCGACGCTAGATCATTTAGAAACAATATCCGTAACAGAAGTTACGTGTATGGTTGCAGCAACAGACATCAGAACTGACAATATCCCTGAATCAACTAGAATAGAAAGCGAAACAATACCACTGCAAAGCATAAAAGAGAATGAATTAATAATTCAGGAAAAAGAAATTCTTTTAAAACCAGAAAGAAAATTATCTGTAGCACATGCTGAAATCGGATTCAAAATATCTGAGGGAGTGCAAATATCAGAAGTAACTTCTCATGAAGAAAACCCTAGTAAACTCGAAACTAAAGATAAAAAAGAAGTGACAGCTGATATAGCTTTAACAAAAACACAAGTAGCTGTTAAAACAGAAACACTATCTGAGTCAACAGTAACAGAATTAAAAACAACTCAATATACAACTAAAACTGCTAAAAAAGTTAACGACATTAAACACAGTATTGTCGTATCTGAACAAAGCACAGAAGAAACAGAAACAAATATTAATGAAACAATACAACCACTTGTAAAGACAGCAGAAATTTCATTAGAGAAGGGCCACTTACAATCAATAGGTAAGTATCACACAGAAAACTCATTAATAGAAAATACATATTTTGAACTTAAGATAATTAACTCGTCTTTAAGAGCCCTAATAAAAATATGAACAGGTTTCTAGCTAAAAAATGAACGAAATTGAAAAATGAAATTGAAAATTAGCCAAGAAGTGCCGCTGAGTGGGAAAACATTTTCGCAATTCTAGCGGTAAATCAGCTAATGTTAATATATTGTGATATACGTGATATAATATTATATTGAGCAACTAGGAGGAAAATAAACTTTTTCCGGCGACGGTGATGATTTAGCACATGTAATAAATCGAGGGTACCTTATCACCCGGTCTGAAAAAGTCATCCCCCCTTCTTGAAAACCGTGCTTTTTTGATAAAAGCAAAAAATATAGGCTTTTTTATGTGTATTGAAAAGAAATAGAACATTAAAGACTTCAATAATGTTTAAAAATCAAAAAATATATTTCGATTATAGCGCAATACAGAAAATACTGCAGCAGTGTAAAAGCGTTTAGTCGATTCATTTTAAGACATTCCGGAATGTCTCAGGATCTGAAAGAAAATATAAAATACTTGCAAAGTTGAAATATTTTCAGCTAGAAGCTAGCTAAAAGGTTTACTCAAGTCCACATATCCAGCAGGTTGTTAAAAACTTTAAAAAGGAAACCTGTTCAAGTTTTTACAAGAATGAATTCAATTATTTGCGCGAAACAAATTAGTTCAAATAATAGCAAATATACATAAATCAAATTCGCAAAAAGAAAAAAATTTTACATATACAAAAATGAACAACAAATGCAATTCAAATACACACGAACAGTAATCATATCAATAAATGTTTTAACAATATTAATTACCTAACCATGTAAAAAATGTAAGATTAATAAGTAATAAGGTAAGGTAAGTGGAGAGAGAAAAAATGCGGAGACATTAAATCTATGTACACGGAAAAATCTTCGGGACAAAATCTGTACAATAGGAACATCACAATGAATTCTGTTTTAAGAAAGAGCTATCCCAAACGAGTCTCACCAGCCAAAAGTAAAATAATCTTTGAAAACGGTATCGCTGCTACAACAAAACTAACGTAGCCACAATAGTGTATTAACGATTCTGCTGATGTCCTGATATTTGTGCAAATGCTGACCGCTGAATTTTCCGTGTACTGAATAAATCTTAAGAAAAGTATAAAAATGATACCAGAAAACAGAACAACCATAATAAACTTGATTACGTATAACATAAAAAAACACTAAAAATATAACATTTCAGAAACAACAGAAGCAACTGTGCAACAACATAACATAACAAATATACACAACAAACAAAAACATCAACAAATCAAACATCAATATAGTACAGAATCTGACTCAGAAATAACAGAGGAGTACACAACTAAATTTAGAAGAGACAGTAATGATGAAAACGCAGCTATCAAAACGAAAAAAACAATAATAAAGAAAAAGAAAAAACCATCGTCAACTTCTGAAAGAGTTGTGGTCATAGAAGAAGAAATAGAGAACGTTAAATCTTCATTGCCGGAAATACCAAAGAAACAATTTATGGAAATCGAGGAAGTAACAGATATAACAGATGTTGAAGAAATAACACCGTCAATTATTCAGGAAGTTGATGATAATTCTGAAAGTGAACAAAATATCCAATCTCCGATTAAAGAAATCGTCACAGTCGAGGAAGAAGGCAAGACACCAGAGACCACTATGCATGAAACTCCGGAAGAGGATCTAATATTCGAGGAAACGACAGGCATTCTTCCGGTTATAGAATATGGCAAACCACAGGAAACCGACGAAATAAAAGAACAAATAACGGCCGTTGAAGAAGTTACGCCAGAAAGCAAGAATAAAAAGACAACAAAGAAAATGATTACAAAACGAAAGGGCAAGAGGCAACAAGTAAAAGAGATCGTCACAGTCGAGGAAGAAGGCAAGACACCAGAGACCACTGTGCATGAAACGCCGGAAGAGCAAATCGTTTTTGAAGAAACAACAAGCATTCATCCGGATATCGAGTACGGCAAACCACAGGAAACCGAGGAAATAAAAGAACAAATAACGGTCGTTGAACAAGTTACGCCCGAAGGAAAGAATAAAAAGACAACAAAGAAAAAGATTACAAAACGAAAGGGTAAGAGGCAACAAGTGAAAGTGATCGTCACAGTCGAGGAAGAAGGCAAGACACCAGAGACCACTGTGCATGAAACGCCGGATGAAGATATAGTATTCGAGGAAACGACAGGCATTCTTCCGGTTATCGAGTATGGCAAACCACAGGAAACCGAGGAAATAAAAGAACAAATAACGG
>QLSS01000033.1:1046941-1085445 GCA_024372645.1 Trichomalopsis sarcophagae | reverse complement strand
TGGAGGAAGCAGCAGATGAAGTAACTATTCAAAAGCCGGTTGCTGTCAAGGACGAGAAGGTGGTAGAAGAAATTACTGAGGAGGTTCAAGAATTCACGCTTAAAAGGAAACCGCCTAAATCCGTTCCGAAGCCAATTGA
This sequence comes from Trichomalopsis sarcophagae, assembly GCA_024372645.1. Taxonomy (NCBI): domain Eukaryota; kingdom Metazoa; phylum Arthropoda; class Insecta; order Hymenoptera; family Pteromalidae; genus Trichomalopsis; species Trichomalopsis sarcophagae. Next base: position 1,085,306 of record QLSS01000033.1, on the reverse strand, counting down.
AGAGATTTATGAAGATGTGACAATCAAAAAACTTCGGCCTCGAAGGAAACCTCGCTCTGACCTTAAAGAAATTACTGATGTTGAGAATGTAACATTTAGGCCTCGTACAACAAAAACGAAAGAAGATGTCGAACAAGAATTCAAGATTTCTCTTAATACATACGAAGAAGAAGATATATCCATGTCGGGAAAAGTTAAATTGAAACCTAGAAGAAAGAAGCTTACTTATTCTGAAGAGACTGGCGAAGAAACGATTCAAATTATTCAAAAATATGACGATGCTGGTCCTGTTATTGAAGAAATAATTAACGATTCTGACAAAGATGAGTACAGTATAGATGAGCTTGAAACCGATGAATTGCATTTGCCACTCAGGCGTAAAACTAAAGGCAGAAAACAGTCTTACACTGTAGAAGAATTGAAAGATGATATCCGACTCACTTTGAAAACAGACCGAAAGTATTCTTGTGAAGAAACAGATGAATCATTAGCTCTGAAACTTAAACCTCATCGACGAGTATCAACATATGATGAAGGTTCGATAAAAAATATTTTAATAATACTGTTAAAACGTAATGTTAAGAAGCTGCTTTCAGATGCGTTAATGCTTAACAATACTCATCTACTTAAGTATTGTAAGTATCGTTACCATTTATTCCTATCCATGACTCCTTCGCTTCGCATTTTATTTTACCTATTAGCTGCAGTAAAAAGCATATCGGTTAAGTGGTTATTAAATATATTATTGCGATAAAATAATAATTTTTTCGATTTAATTTTAGAGGAAGCCACGTTGAGTATAACAAAAGAAGAAGACATTGATGAAGGAGGTATATATTATTTTGATTATCTATTTTCTGATTTTTTCTTAATTATTAGTAGGTTTATAAATTCATGTCTACATATTTACTAAACATAAATAGTAATGATGTCGAAGCTTACTTCGTGTAACTACATTGCAATTATATTGCAACTACATTTCAATAAGTAATGAGATAACTGAATGTAAATGGTTTGTTGAAAATAATATAGTTCATTGTTGCAGTTTAAATAAATCCGTCCTCTTGCCACTGTTTCGCGTAAAAATGAGCGAGTTAGACGTTGGTTAAGAAATAAATTCTTTTATTATACTTAATGCAATTTTAAAGCTATTTATAAAAGTATCATTTCAATTAAATGCTACAAAAATTATAATGAAATATCAGTACAGTTATCTTTTTTTTATTATAAGTAAGAATTGACAAAGAGTATTGAAATCGTTTTAAATGTTTGCCTATAGCTATGTTAGAAAAAGAAACTTTAGACGGGTAAATCATTATAAACAAATGTAAAAAAAGACATATGGATATCTTACCTACTACAGTGAATTTATTGTTATAGTAATTTTTATATCATAAAAACTGAACGTAAAAAATTAATTGCTCTTAGACGTTAGATCAAATCTATGAAGTTTGTGTAGAATACCATTAGAAAATTATGATTCATTCAAACATTGAAACAATGATCTATATTGATTTTACACTATCCTAGAAGTACGCATGTATTGATTTGTAAAAAACTTTCGTAACCAAATTTTGTTAAAATGTTATGAACTTAGTAATCATAAAGTATCATTTAAATTAGTTCAAAATTAGAAGAATTAATTATCTATAACGTTTTCTAAAATAATGTTACCTAACAGTTGAATATGCTGTACGAGATGGAGATGCAATGTTTTCTATCTGCTCTTACGTAGCAGAAACAGATGAAGCAATCAATTTAGTAGAAGGGGAAAGAGTTTACATTATAGGTACGTATTATGACAAAGTAATTTATTTATTATTTATTAATTCGTATAAATGTTGTTAATGACTTTAGAGCATACTAATTCCGACTGGTGGTTCGTGAGAAAAAATATAACTCAGGAAAAAGGATGGGTACCAGCTCAATATCTTCTTGACGAAGCACAGTATACAATTTACTTACAGCGAAAACTCCACGAAAAAATTGACAAGCTACCAGTATTTGAAAGTATGTCTAGTATTCACATATTAAATAGCAATATTAATAATAAAACGTAATGTCAGATTTACTTTGGTTGCATTTATGTTTAGAACCGGCTCCTGGGGATAAGGCTAGCGCACCTCGTTTTATAGAAAAACTTCAACCGATACATACACCTGATGGGTATACTGTACAGTTCGAATGTCAAGTAGAAGGCATTCCTCGACCCCAAATAACTTGGTTTAGACAAACAGCAATAATTAAACCTTCACCAGATTTCCAAATGTTCTATGACGAGGACAATGTAGCAACGCTCATCATTAAAGAAGTATTTCCTGAAGACGCCGGCACGTTCACCTGTGTAGCGAAAAATACTGCTGGATTTGCGTCGAGTACTACTGAGTTAACTGTAGAAATACCTGGATCTGAACACGGCTCAGATATAACTTTACTTTCAAGAAAAAGCTTATCAAGGTACAAAGTTAATTCATCATCAAGTAAAATATAATAATTAAATAATAAGTAGTAACAAAATATATTTCAATTCTATTCTAAAATCTCTTACGTTATTAGGGAATCATCATTAGCAGATATATTAGAAGGGATTCCACCTACATTCTCCAAACAACCGAAAGCAAAATGTGTTAAAGAAGGAGAGGATGTGATTATTGAATGTAGGCTGGTTGCAGTTCCGGAACCAGAAATTACTTGGGTTTATGAAAACAAAAAAATAACATCCGAAGATAATGTTATTGTTGCAACAGAAAGTGATATGCACATGTACTGCAGTGTAATTAAAATAACGAAAGTATTGAAACAACAAGAAGGAAAATACACTATAATAGCTAAAAATAGAGAAGGAGAAGCTATTATAGAAATACCGCTAAAGGTAAATAAATAACAACGGAAGAATCAGTTAAAGTTTGATTGGATTTTTACAAATGTTATATCATTGCATTGATATTATTTCAATAATTTAGGTCCAAACCGGTAATCAAGAGCCTCCAGAAATTTTGGAGCCATTAAAACCTTTTGCTGTCAGAGAAGGAGAAACTGTAGTACTCTCAACCCAAATAGTAGGAAACCCATCACCAAAAATAACATGGTTTAAAGAGGGTCAAACACTCCTTGGATCAATGCCCAAAAAAGATGGAAATATTAATACATTAACTTTAATTCAACCTCGAATCGCTGATTCTGGAGAGTATTCAGTAATAGCTAAAAACGAACTTGGTACCGCAGAAACCAAAGCCACCCTTACAGTTGAAGGTAAATTAACGATTGTATAGTTTAATAATTTGAAAAAAATGTATTATAACCTCTTCATCGTTTTTATAATTAAATGAATATTGCTTGCTTTTTTGATGCAAATAATATGCTTATTATTAACTTAAATGTTTGCGCTTCAACGTGTATTACAGCTGCTGCTACTTTAGATGCTGCGCTAGCACTTGCAGTAGAATTAGCTAAAGAAGATTACTCGGCTCTACATCCAATTAAGGGTATTGGTTAAGCAGTTGATATGCAACTATGATTCACAAAATATTTTTTCAATATTAGTTATTACAATATATCTGTAAAAATAATATCAATTCCAGTTAAATAAAAACAAATGTATGCATTCATGCTTACGGAACTAGCTAAATAAAAAAAAAATAATAATTGAATCTTTGAAAAAAATAATCAACCTATTAAAATAGTTAAAATCATACAAATAAGAAAGTTGTTCATTATATTACAAAGAAGAAATTTCCTTTTTCAATAAACATTATTATTTAAGCCAACGTATATTTATTCACATCTTTTATGATGTTCAATGATTACTTCAACTATTTTGCATGTGTGTTAATTTGTACCTGCACATTAATTCAACTGAGAAAGATAATTAAATTAATTTATTTTTCATAGAAATGCCTAGTGGAGCTCCAGAACCACCGTTGTTTACGGAAAGATTTCAAGAACTAACTGTCCCCGAAAAAGGAACATTTAAACTCATAGCTAAGGTCACAGGCAATCCAGTGCCGGAAGTTACATGGCTAAGGTAGACATGAATTTTAATATTTAACAATGCAGTTGGTTTATTCAAAACTTAATTGAAATGTTTAACTAACCCTATTTCTTCATAATTACAGAAATAACAAACCTTTAGATAAATCTCCGAATATAACTGAAAGTTATGATGGTGAAAATATTTCACTAGAAATAAGAAATGCTAACTCGGAAGTTGATGCAGGAGACTATAAATGTGTGGCTGTAAATCCAGTAGGTAAAACATCTCACGGTGCAAAAATTACCGTAGATGTAGACAAGGTTATGTTCACAAAGAAACTGGAAAGAAGAAAAACCATTGATGAATATAAATGTTTGGAATTAACTTGTGAGACTTCACATACCGTTTCTACAACATGGTGGCATAACGACAAAGAAATCAGTGGTATGGATCATCGGGAAGTAATTCAAGAAGGAAAAGTTCATAAACTTGTTATTAAACGCATCAGTCAAACTGATGAGGGTACCTACAAGTGTACAGTTAAAAATCAAAAAACATTCTGTGATGTGACAGTCAAAGGTAGAGTATATTTATACAAAAGGTTATTATTCTCAACTTTACTATCTGTATTCTCCTATAAAATTAAAACCTTTGTTTTTAGCTTCAAAGCCTGAGTTCGTCAAAAAATTACAAGACTTCGAAGTCACGGAGCGCGAAGAAGCAATTTTAGAAGTAGAAATAACATCTCAAACAGCCGATGTATCGTGGTTCAAAGATGGCGTACCATTAACTCCAACCACTGAAAAAGTGGAGTTTATTAAAGATGGAACTTTGAGGAAACTTTTAATAAGATCTACCTCAATTCAAGATGAAGGTGAATATACTTGTGCTCTAGTAGATCAAGAGTGTACAGCTGAAGTAACTATTGTTGGTAAGTACTTTTTAATAATGATATTAACATATCATAAATTAAAATAAGATAGCGATTTAGCGAAAGTCGTCTAAAATAATTAATAATAGTATACTTCGTATCTAGAATGAGACGTTAGTCTGCGTATAAGGCTTGCAATACGAGTCGTAGGCAACCAAGCACTAGTCGAATTCTCGAAACTGATTACTGAAAACATAAGTGATTTTTGTTCACTACTATAAATAATCTCGAAAATCTTGAACACAGTACGTGTGTTACAAAGAATAACGTATCCCCTAAGGCTAATGGGTTTTTTGATCTCACGTGTTTGCAGAGCTTATCTGCACAAGATGCACTTGCCTATAGATCGTGCTTGCTACTGGCCCTTAACTCGTTTTGCAAACGCCACACTCAGTCTAGACTAGTTTAAGTGCTCAAGGACTCAGAAAAAATCATATGCTTGTTAGAATTAAGTCATTTTTAGAAAAACCTTTGAAAGTGAAAGTTTCTTTTTGGTCCTTGAGGTAGATGCCTGCGGAAATCAACTGCTTTCTACCATAATTTTAACTGATAAATCAGTTCAAATCCATCAATGTCAATTTGTACTATAGATTACACTAAAATAAGCTGAACAGAAGTTTAGAAGCCGTTTTAAAAGTGTAAAATAGTTTTACTTCCTAGTTTGACGTCATTGCAACCCTTAAATTTATATATACTAAACGAATTCATGTAAGTCCTTCAAAATCATTGCATCATTATTACTTAATTAATCTCTCTTAAAAAAAGTGATTACCGGGTATTTTGAAGCAGTTAATAAAGCGATTTAATTGGTTGAGAAACAAACAGCCGGGCAGAATAAAGTTATGATTTTGAATTTCTAGACTCAACAAAATTGAGCTCACGAAGCGCGCGCTAAATTTATCTACTTTATTTATAAAACATACTCTTAATCTATATGTATATGTGTATATGCATATTAGTTTCAATGTAAGTAACAAGTATTCTTTTGTTAAAATAATACATTGTTTCATGTTGTTCAGAACTACCACCTGAGATCATTACGAAAATGCAAGATGTTACTATAGCAGAAGGAGAAAAGGCAACATTTGAAATTGAGCTCACTAAAGGTGATGCTTTGGTGCGATGGTTTAAGAACGATCAAGAACTTCAATTTTCAGAGCATATTCAACTTTCTATAGATGGCAAGCGTCAAAAATTGAAAATCTATAATTCAAAAATAGAAGATGCAGGTGTTTATTCTTGTCAAGTTGGCGAACAGACTTCAGCAGCCAAGTTAACGGTTGAAGAACCAGGAGTTGAATTTATAAAACGACTGTCTGAAGTTACATTAGTACCTCTAAATGAAGATGCTGCATTCGAAATAGAACTATCAAAACCAAACATTCCAGTCAAGTGGCTAAGGTAAATTGTCAAAAGAGAATGTTTGCATTGAAAATTATACGTTGAAGAAACTTTTGAAATAGTAACTGTTTTTGTTCATGAACATTTTAGAAAAGGACAAGAAATTCATAACTCACCCAAATATATAATTACGGATGATGGACCAAAAAAGAAACTGGTAGTTAAGAAATGCACCGTAGAAGATGCATTGGAATACAGCGTAATTGCCACCAACGTAAAATCATATTCTAAACTTAAAGTTGAAGGTATGGTTACGAAAACATTGTTAATTTGAGCGTTAGAAAGCCTTCTGAGTATACGGTTAATTAATATTTTAAAAATCTCTAGTTGTTGAAGCACCACCCACTATTAGTATGGATTCACCGAAGGTATACAAGGTAAAAACTGGTGACGACGTAGAAATGAGTGTAAACTTTACTGCAGCGCCAAAACCAGCAGACGAATGGACTGTTAATGGTAGTGTAATACAGAAATCGAAAAAACTGATACCCACCATCGACGAAGAGTCGGCAACATTAACCATAAAGAAAGTTCAAAAAGATGATGTTGGAGATTACACATTAAAACTCACTAACGTTCATGGAGATGCCACAATCAATATTAAACTCATTATAATGCGTAAGATAAATTACTCAAGTCAACCAAATGTATATTATTGAATTGATGTCGTTCTGAAAAACATAATTTATTTTATAGAGGTTCCAAGTGCTCCTAGTGCCCCAGAACCAACTAACATTACGAATAACAGCGTTACGCTTAACTGGAATAAACCAGTATTTGATGGAAACTGTGAAATAACAGAATACTTTTTAGAATATCGAGAAAAAGAAACGACAACGTAAGTCAGATGACATGCATATTTTGAGAACAACGACGATTATTTAATTTTTTAATTATAGTATAATAATATTATTTAACTTACATATTATTTTTAGATGGACCAAAGTATCGGAAAAAATAACAGAGACTATTCATAATATGACCAAATTAACTACCAATAAAGAATATACATTCCGAACGAAGGCTGTAAATGAAGTTGGACCCAGTGAGCCATCCCCCAATTCGAAGATCATTAAAATTACTGAATCAGCCAAGTTGTCAGAGGATAAACCAGGAGCACCAAGAGGACCATTAGAAATTTCGGGAATGACCAAAACTTCATTTACCATCAAGTGGCAACCACCAGAAAGCGATAGAGGATCACCAATAACTGAGTACATCGTTGAAATTAAAGAAACTTCACAAAAAACTTGGAAAAAGGTATTCATTTTGAGATTTATGTTATTGTGATGTATTATTATGTGTAAAGAGTAATTTAACGTACTTTACAACAACAATACTTGGTCTTGTTACAGCTTGGAACAACCAAAGGGGATATAACATACATAGCAGTGACAGACTTGAAAACTAACGTTTCCTATGACTTTAGGATAACGGCTAAAAACAAAATAGGCACAGGGCCACCATATGTGTCAGAAGAGCCTATAGTAGCGGGTAAAAGGCTAAGTAAGGATAAAAAATATGTTCTTTATCTAACGTCACATGTTTCATTCTTTTGATCACTACTAACAACTGAATATTTAAAACTTGTTTGTTGCCATTCTTGGAACAACTATATTTTTGCTATTAATTGCTTATTAATCTGCTTCAATAATGCTTAGAAATAACGAAAGTTTCCAAGGAGACTATATATGCTTTGCTTGGAACTTTTCCTGGTACGAAAGTCATAAGTTGCAAAAGTAAGTTGAGCATAGCTATCTAAAACAAGAAATTGCCTAGTAGTCGCAAGCTAATTACGCATTTTCCACTTTTAATGAATATACTAACATAATTTTTTATTTCAATTCAGCACCACCATCACCACCGACCAACGTGCACGTCACCAATATTACGAGCAGAAGTGTAACGCTAAATTGGTCACCGCCAATAAGCAATGGGGGAACTGAAATCACAGGTCAGCTATTTTGAAAATTCGACAGCAAGTATGGTTCACGTAAAATATCACTGACTTGAAAAATCTGTTTAGGTTACATAATCGAAAAGAGACCATTGGCTGGTAAAGGCTCAAGATGGACTAAAGTCGTTACGTTAGACGGCACAGTGCTTTCTCATGTTATCGAGAATTTGAAGGAAAGCGAATTTTTGTTTAGAGTTTTTGCCGAGAATAGTCTAGGCTTGAGCTTACCAGCGACATCAGAACCTGTACTACTCAAATCACATGCCGGTTAGTAATGTAGTACCTTTGTTATTATTTATTGCAGTTTCACGTGAGAAGATTTTATCTTAATTCATAAATTAAAAAATAATTTACTCGTTTTCCAGTGGTTCCGTCGCCGCCAACAGCGCCATTGGAAATCAGACAAATCGCTGGCAACACGATATCGATTGGGTGGGGAAGGCCAGAATTCGATGGTGGCGCTCCTCTTGAGGCCTATAAGATTGCAATCAGGGACATCAAAAAGACGATGTGGATGGAAGTCGGGCGGGTCAATGCCGGCATTCAAAAACTGACCATCAAAGATTTGCAGGAAAATCATGAATATCTTTTCAGGATCTACGCAAAGAACGAGGTTGGCTTTAGCGAACCACTTGAATCTGAAGAGCCATTCAAGATTTTACCAGCTTCAGGTAAATTCAATGAATGTCAAATCTTACTAAACTGATATACTCGTGATTTCATTCTCTTGCTAAAAATATTGACTGTAAATTGCAATTAATATATTATTACGCAAATAAGACCTTTTACAAATGATTATATAATATGCCTTGCAGAGCTAGCAGTGATAGAACCAGTGGCAGAGGCGCCAGACCGAGGAGAAACGACCTTGAGCTTCAGTACCGAGAACACGAGCTCCTGGCTTCGCGATCACAACATGGACGCGGATATTCATTCTTACGCCAGGGCCCGACTGCTACGAAAAGACGAGTACTTCTTCCGAATCTGGCACTACGCCAAAAAGCTCTTTGAATAAATAATAAGCGCATTTCCACAAGTATCGCGGACGAAGTTTGCGTACTTTCCTTCCAATTATTATTATTACTTCATTTTCCATTTCACGTGCTCGACGATCCGCTTGTGGCTTAACACTGTACAGTGGGTTCGGCTTTGTCGCGAGACTTTCGAAGAAATGACAAACCGTAATAATAATATTAAAAGACTACGGCTCGAGTTGCAAGACTCGTCCTTTATGGAAATTCCTTGCGTGTTCCTTGTATAAAGAATTATGATGAAGAGATATTGCAGAGGAAAACAGATGGAAACATGCATTACTTATACCGGATGGGTCCTTTATTTGTATTTAAAAGTATTTTTTAGGGGTACCGCAGGCGTGGCTGTAACGATGCGAGCTATGGTGTACCAGGCGAGTGCAAAGTCTAGTCAGCACAAAACCTGTGTCGAGCTGTACTTCTTTAAGTGTAGATCGATAACGACGAGAACTCTCTCGTAAGATCAATGACAACGCCAAGATGTCCCCGAGATGATTAATGTAATTAAAGCAGAATTGCCCAATTGTTCCGTTCCCCAACATGTTTTTTTTCTTAGAGACTTTAAGTATTTAGATTATAAATGAAAATAGAAGTTGGACCTGCCCCGAGACCCCCGTCAGTTTTCCCACACTCAATCCTATAAGCCTCTCAGACAGAGTGAATGCGCTCTTGCGAGTAAATATTTTTCTGCATTCACGAACGACGAATTAAATGTGATAAAGAAATCGTTCGCTCGTGGAGCAAAGTTTGTTACGTATATAGGCTGTACGAATTTTATTAAGCGAAAAACGTCATGTTAATAAGCCTTGCAACGTATTTTATGTATGTATATTGAACCTATGTAATATTATATATATATATATATATATATATATATATATATATTAATTGTTACTATAATACTAATTAATAGAACTCCATTACCACTATGTTTAAATAATTAATTTATTTCCAATGTAATTTTTAATCGTGAAAGTGAGTAAACGAAATGTTCAATCGACAGAGACTTTCAGAGCCTCTGATATAATGTATTTAATATGATATATAAATGAATGATTTATTTTTTTCGTTAAAAGAGAGAAATGCCATCCGATGTTGGTGCCCGAGACGTCAATATAGGTGCAGTCAAACATCATGCATTTACCAACATCGCGTCGCATACTCTCAACGATATTTAAAATATAATATAATAACTTGTATAAAAAGCGATTAAATTATTGCATAAATAATACAGGTTGTTTAGATCAAAATCATACAAATCCTCATACAAAATCCACACATTCTTTTCCTGGTTGTGTTCGTGCTGAAATTATGCAGTTACTTAATAGTTATTAAAATTGAATATACAATTTTCAAAAATAATCACAAACACAGTATCACTTCATATAGTACCTGAGTGTTTTTCGCGTATTTTGAAAAAGAAATTATGTATACACATATCTGCGTGTGCGTATGTGTGTATCTGTGTGTCTGAGTATGTACGTATATTTTTGGATTATCAATTCGGAAAAGCATAAATTATCGGCTAGTTTTCAAAAACAGTTTTCAAAAACTAAAAAATACCTTAAAGTGAGTCCGGGTGCAGAGCCTGCGAAGATTCGAAATATCACTCGCTAAGCACGGGTTCTAACCTCTCGGTTCCAGAAAAAACTGCTTACGGAGTTGCGGTAAAGTCGAGTTTCCCGCCCTAAAAACACGACAAGCTCGAGTCTAGTTATTCTATAGTTTTTCGAACATCTCGAAGAAATCGAAAAGCTCGTAATGCTCTAGCATCTTTTACAAAATTCAATCATCTCAAATAATTTGAACACGATCTCCATCAACTCATAACGCTATATACAATAGTGGCAAACCTACAACTAGTTGCCAATCGCCAACATCTGCCAATTTTTCGTCGATGATGATTGAAATTCTGTTTTCTTATCCAGAACGCACTTACTCAACCCTAATCTACCAGTTTATTACTGTTACAAAGTATGAATAAGATTTTCTTCTATGAAAATAGAAAACGTCCTCCCATACTGTCTCTTTTAAAGTCTCATTTAATCTTTCGCATACCTACGTATATACCATATACTAACATGGGTATAGTGCTCTCCGTGGTTTTCTCTATTCTATAAATATTGAAATACCTAAATGTGTAGTATTATTTGTTTAGTACTTGTATGAAAATTTATATAGGTATAATAAGTTGCGTGTTAGAATATATCGTCGCTCCCTGCGAAGAGTAGCATTTTTCAGAATTCGCGTCGAAGTACGTTTCACGGACCAAACTATAATATTATTCTTAGAATGAGAAAAACTTATGATAGTTTGATAATTTTTGTACTAACACATTTTGATTCTCGCCACGAAGACTAGCACATTTTAGAATTCGCGCCGAAGGGCGTTTCACGGACCAAACTATAATATTATTCTTAGTATGAGAAAAACTAGCTCTATATATATATATATACATATATAGCTAGAACAACGTCCCTCGCCACGCCGGTAATCGAGGCAGGATAGAGAGTGACGAAGTAATGCGGCATTGGCTCGATGGACAGAGCGCGCGCCTAGAGATCTCGGGAGCGCCGGATCGATTCTCGGTCCCGGCGTCTCCTTTTGTGATTTTCTCCTCTCACGTCAACGTCTCACCCCGTTACAATATATATATATATATATATATATATATATATATATATATATATATATATATATATATATGACAGCTTTTCTATATTAGACAGGCTAATCCACCGAAAACAGGGTCAGTCCCAAAGACGGTCAATAGAGAATTACGTCCCTTTGTATGAAAAAAATATTCCTTTAAAATTTCTACATTTTAATAATAATTGAATATTACAAAAAGTGCTATACAGAATTATTTATACTGTAAAATGAACTGATAAAAACTAAAGTTGAATGAAAAAAATTGTACAGTATTTGCACTTTTATTTTATTTTTAATAAATTCTATTTTGCAAAATTGCTTAAAGGACAACTAATTAAAAAAAGCGATAAGCAATGTTATTTAAAGTATTGAAAATATTCAATTAAATTTGGAATTCGATTTGAGACACCGTAGCGTTCGGACGTGTTTACCGACAACGAAGCGTGTGACAATAAACCCAACCGACGACGAGTCCCTCGCCTGTATTACTTAGACAGAAACCAAACATTCAACAAATTAATAGTTTCTGCAGTGAAGTGTGTGTGCATTCAAACTGCATAAGCAGTTTGATATGCAGTATCAAACCAGTGCAATGACCTCCGATACCGGGGGTCATGCTACTAAATCTACAGATCAACAAACTTACGCCACCGCATGAACAACTGCTCCAAAAAGAGAACAAGTAATTGTCCTTGACTCTATCGAAGGTCTTACTATTGACGACTACATAGACGGTCTAGAAAAAGTAATTGACCTCAACCATGTTAGATACATATCGAAAATATCTGGCCTAAGAGTATGTATATACCTGGCAAACACTCGCCTAGTAGAAAACCTTGCCAACCAACGGATCACAGTTAAAAATATCCAGCTAAAAATTCGGCCACTCTTGGAAGAAAACAAAAGAGTGGTAATATCCAATGTCAACCCACACATACCAAACGATATGATTCAAGATTAAGATAAGCATGATAAAAGCAAGTTTATCCAAGCCTGGAAGATCGCATATTCTCTCATTTCGCCGCCAAACGTATATAAGGAAAGAGGATTTACACCTAATTCCCGAGTCTGTCAAAATTGTTTACGACGACACTCCCTCGTGGATCTACTTCAGCACCGACTCAATGCTCTGCTATAATTGTCAACAAAGCGGACATACAGCCAAGTTATGCCCTAAGATCGCCAATAGCACTCTAATAAATACATACACACAACAAACCGACACCAACTCGTAAAGCATGGAAACTTACGAAGATCATTCACTAAATCTTCCAGAGATTCCAAAAAACTCTACAGATCCGCCCAGCACTGATAACCTAAATTTACTTAAAAGACCACCGCCTCCTTCGACAACTTCCGAAAAGTCCCCCGGGACGTCATCGTCTTCAAAAATTATTGAAAAAAACACCAACAAAATTGAACAAAAAGATGAGAAAAAGGAGAACAGCTTTACAATACCTCTACAAACCTAACCAACTACCTCTACAAAGAGGAAAAATGAAGACATCGAAGTGAACATCACGCAGCAGGGAGCCAAACAACTGGTTGAATCCCTAACTCCAGTCAAAAAAGCGATCAACGAAGCAACCATTCAGCATGCTCTCACCTACGAACAACTACGCTCTTTTCTCAAAGAAAGTTATGGAAAATCAAACATCAAACAGATAGCAAAAAAATACTCAGAAGATAATAACGACTTAATAACATTGCTCGATCTAACATACTCTCACCAAAGATCAAAATCTTAAATCTAAATGTGCGAGATTAAAGAAGAAACTCTCTGATCCCACAAACTCGAGAAATTGATCAGACACGGAATCAGTACTTTCAGAAGACTCCGAAGAATTGTCTATACCAAACCACTAAACTAAATCAAATAAAAACAAATAAAAATGACCATTTCACGACAATCCAACCTAAAATACTATTTTGGAACTCCAGAAGTATATCTAACAAGAAAGAAGGAGTTTCCAAAATACTAACGGACCTCGACGTATTTATATGCGTCGAATCCTGGCTCTCCAAGAAGGACGACAACTTTCTCTTCGCAGAATTTAAAAACTTCAGGCAAGACCGACCAGACATAAACGGATGAGGAATAGTGCTACTCATTCGCAACAACTTAGCGTACAGAACAAACACAAACATCACAAGTCCACACACATCTGTCGAAATAGCAAGTATAACATTAACCAATGTAAACCCATGCTTAACTTAATTATATGTTACAGAGCCAAGTCTTACACTCACTAATTTACAATGGGATTAAATATTAAGTAATATAAATAAAAACAATCACACCATCTTTACGGGAGATTTCAACGCGGATCACCTATCCTGGAACTGCAGTAAGACTGACTCTAACGGCGAAAATTTCTATAAATGTCTACTTAAAACTAACTTAATTTTACATAATGACACATCCCAAACATATATCAAACTTCAAAATAATTATGCTTCCAATATTGATCTAATATTGTCTAGTAACAATCTATCTCACAAACTTAACGTAAATACACACACCGACACTTGGGGCTCTGACCACTTCCTCATATTCATAAATGTTGATTTAGAAAAATTTATACATAGGAAAAAATGCTTTAAAATCAAATCGGAACGCACCAACTGGGAATTAGTTGAACAAGACTTAAACGATAACTTTGAAAAATTATACTCAGACGAATACACTTGCGCTAGCACAACTGAAAAATATTACATATTTACAAATATTATACCGATGCCATAAAAAAATACTCCGATTAGGAAAAACGTCAACAACAAAATTCACAAAAATCCAGTATGCTGGTGGGATTCAGAATGTAACAAAGTTTATCGTTTACGAACAGCAAAATTAAAAAATGGAAATTCTCGACAATAACACCAGACCAAATTGATTATAATAAAGCCCGAGCCACCTCAATAAAACTTTTCAAACAAAAAAAAAAGAGAATACCATAAAAAATTCAGCGTAACTATAAATTTTAAAACCGATAAAATCTATGTATGGAATAAATTAAGAATCTTGAAAAATAAATTGGATAAATGGTAAACCTAGTCACACTCCAGAAAATCACCAAACGCAATAATCAATTCAAATAGCTCTCGACAAAATAAGTCCCCCCTGGTGCGTCAATAATCCAGAACTAACACCCAATTGTATCGAAAACGACTTTTCAGAATCTTGGTTTGACTTCCTAGAATTCAACGTGGCACTCGAAAGCAAAAGCGCAGACACGTCCTGTGGACTTGACGGCATCGATATGATTTTGATTGATTATGATATTTTACAGCGATTACCTCTAAAATACAAACTCATCCTGTTAGATCTATTGAATGAAATGTACGCTACAGGAGAATATCCCAAATCATGGAAGGAATCCTTTGTATACTTTATAAAAAAACCCGATGGCAAATCCATGAGACCAATCTGCCCCTCCTCATGTGTTTGTAAATTGCTCGAGACATTACTAAAAAATAAATTTCAATTCTGGTTAGAAAGAGAAAATATCCTACCAAACAGCCAATCTGGCTTCAGAAAAGGACTTTGCGCAATGGACAACCTTACAAACCTTTTAATTACAGCCGAATAAACTCTCAACAAAAAAAAAAAAAACATCTCCATACAGCATTCCTAGATATAATCGGTAATAGAAGGCCTTCAAGAAAAACTAACATCTATAGGCTGTCCGATTAATTTCATTAACTTTATAAAATTTTTAACATCTGAAAGAACCATTCATACTAACGATAATGAAAACTCGGGTCGTAAAGTGTACAAAGGAGTTCCTCAAGGAGGAGTTTTCAGTCCAACATTATACTGCATCTATGTATCTAACATTCTCCATAACATACCGAAAAGCGTACGAGCTTCACAATTTGCTGATGACATAGCGTTGTACTGCAATAGATCGACGTCAACAAAAAGCAAACAACTGCTAGAAAAAGCGATTAATATAGTGTACTGTTGGGATCAGGTTGGGTGAGTCTATCAATAATTAACACTAAAAGATTTATAGAAAAAGCTTTATTCAATCGATCGAAAACAAACCACTGCGGGTAATCACGTGCGCTCTCTTGGAGTGCCGGCGACGTACTAGCGCGGCGAGCCGAGCAACGCAGCTCGACGAGCTCGCGCATGCGCAGGAGAGGAGAGAGTCCCAAGTGGACCTATCTTAACATGTACAACAACCTGTATAATGTTGGACTAGAATTAACCCCTCAAAAAACGGTATACCTAAACTTTAACAAAAACAAATCAAAATAAAAAATCAAACCATAAAACCCAGTAAAAAGGCACGATTTCTGGGAATTTGGTTTGACTATAGGTTAACATTTAAAGACCACATTGAATAAGTCAAAAAAAAAACGCTCGTTCACTTAAAATTATTAAATTTTTAAGAGGTACCTGGTGGAGAGCTGACCCCGGCTCTTTAACAATAATTTATAAAAGCTTCATCCGTTCCATAATAGACTACGGTTGCTTTATTTATTATCCCACTCAATTAAAACTAAGAGAATCCATAGAAAAAATTCAATACTCCGCAATAAGACTGGCACTAGGTTACCGTATGAGTACACCAACTAACATCCTACTATCAGAATCAAAACTAACGTCTGTTATGGAACAAACCAAATATTTATGCGCCTCTTTATCTAAACAAAATACTTTCTAATACAGGATTACTCATGCACAAAACAATAAGAAACCGGTTCGCGGAGACTCAAGCAGAGAGAGTATGCGGTGTCTTGCGGCGCGTAGTCGTCCGATCCGTTCGCGGCTAACGCGGAGATGCGTGGTGTCGAGAGGATTCTCCCTACGACAGACCGTGGCAACGCCAAGTGGGCGAGCTCGTGAGTCTGCCCCTCATATGCACGAGCGATGAGCGTCGCTCTGAGCGAAGGTAGCAGGGCTCCGTATGCCTGTGCACGTGGCGAGAGTTAAATCCGGGACTCGTCGTACGCACGTCCACGTAGACGGGTGCCGATGAGCACGTCGCACGACGGCTCAATGTGTGGCGTGAGGTGCCGACTGCTCTGCCGGGTAGACTCGAGCTCGAGAGCGACTGCGGAGCAGCATCTGCCTAGAGCGAGAACTCAGCGCGAACTCTTTACGCGCGCGACCAGCGGTCCTACTTATAGCTTCAGGCGCGGCAGCGCCGCGAGCTCCCGATTGGTCGAGCGGTGTTCGAGGCGACTGCCGTCGCGCTCGCGTGTAGTGCGCGGATTGGTGGTCGTGTTGCCGGGTAGGGTAGCGTACTCGCGCTCGAGGCGACGACTCTCCAACGGTCGTCGAGTTCCGAGAACTCGAGACGAGAGAGAAAAAGTCGTGCCCGCGTACGTCATTCTCGTATTAATGTAATCAACAGCCCAAAATGCGAATGCGGACACGCCCAACAAGATTTCGAAAATATTCTATGGCAATGTGAATTACTAAACGACCAGCGCACATTTATTAGTGACCTCCGAAAAGAAAAATATTACTTACCGCTATCCACAAGTGTAATATTGTATAAACCAACCTCTTATCTATGTAAAATCCTAATGAACTACATAAAAAATTGCAACCTATCTATATAAACATGTAAATACTGTACAGCATAATAATTTTAATAAAGATTAATTCTACTTAAATAAAAAAAAATTCAATTAAATTTTAATAGAATAATTTTGATCGCAATTTTTTAAAAATACAGGAATGACAATTTCCTGATCATAATAGTATTCATTTAATAAACATAAATGATAAAAATTAAACTGTAAATGAAATAACTAAATAATTTATTTAAGTTGTGCTAACAATGCTAACAACAGTGAATTATTATAAATTTTAAAACATAACGGAAACCAAATGAGCAATTATTAACAGATTATTTTCATTCAAAATTTTTTGTTTTTAACTATTTATACGAAAAATTTGCAAATTATTATTACTTTTTATTTATTAATATCGTTTTATTTTAAATAATAAGTATTCTGTGGTAGAAAAAAATTGACCCTCCACCGAACGCCATTGAGCCTGACCTTTTTTTCTACCCTTTTTTTAGACTCTTTCTGCTCTTATCCTGCAAGTCAAAGAGAAAGAGTGTACGCGTAGCCTACACTAGTGATGGGCGATTCTTCAAAAAAGTATCGATGCCAAAGAATCGAATCGTCAAAAGAATCGATTCCTGATTTTCAACAATAATCGAAGTATCGATGTCAGAATCGATACCAAATTTTTGTAGCGCGAAAAATTAAACAATTAATAATTAATTGAACATCAAATTAATACTGATAAGGTTATTTATTAATGCACGTATATAAAAATACATTAAATTTTAACTATTAAAACAGATATATATTATACATAATTTTAAGAAAAATCGTGATCACTTGATTTCAACTTTTTGAACTTGATTGAAGCTTTCGAAATTGTAATATTCCTCGCTTCAAGTTGCTTTTTAAAAAATCTCGTGAATTCATTTCATTAGTGTATGTATATTATACAGCTGAAAATAAAATAATAAAAATTAATAACTTTCCATTTAAATATTATTAGTATCTTATGACTATTAAACATAATCTATTAAAACGTTAAAAGCAGTATTAATCAAAATCACTTCATTTTTTACATTTACACAGGAAATCAAAATTAATGAATGCTGGGGAAATGAGTTATTAGATTCTTGAATTTAATTATATTATATTCTACACAACCAAACAACAATCGAACATCTGTAACATGTCTTTTCATGATACTTACAATGACAATAAAATTATAATGTTTATAATACAATGAAATAATACATTTAATTAAATACATAATGAATGTCTTAAAACTAATTCACTTTAAACCATTCTTCCAGCGTGCAATTTCCCAAAAATAAAAGCATGTTTAGTCTATTACCAGTAAGTCGGTTCCGCCTGTCTCTCTTCGTATTGCCCGCTTTCGAAAACAGTCTTTCCGACGAAACGCTTGTAGCAAGCGTTGCTAGTACACATGTAGCTAATTTACTCAATACTGGGAAATTCACTTGTATATTTTTCCAATACACAAAAATGTTTTCCGTTCTGGAAAGTAATTGTAATTTCATATACCCTTCGATTTCTATATTTGTGTCGCTCGCAGAAAATGACAATGTAGATTGCTGAGATTGCTCCAAAATACTATCATGAATGTCCCAAATACTATTTGTATTTACTGTATTTACGGCTATCGGTTTAGGTTTAGGATCTACTGGCTTCATTTTTTCGACCTCTTTTCGTATTCGAGCTAAAGCTGACGAAACAGCACAAGGCTCTGTGAATTTTTTTGAACCTCGGATCCAATAAAGTTGAAACGGCGAGAAGAGAACACATTTCAATGTTTTTGAATCTGTTTGCCATTGCAGTTTGTAGTTTAGTTTTAAATAATTCTCCTACTTCTGTTGTAGGAACTGTTGAACAGATTTTCTGCTTCATGCAATTGATGATTGGAATAATTAAACTACATATAGGGTAATCATCGCCACTGATCTCTGTAATTACGGTTTTGATCGGTTCCATAATAGGCAATATATCTTTAACTATACTTATCTCTTCTCTAGTTAATAAGTTTAGAGGCTTTTCGCACTTATTTATTGCGTTATAAATATATGGCTCTAGTAAAATGTATCGTTCCAGCATTTCAATTTTTGTGGTCCAGCGAGTAGGGACATCAAGCTTC
This sequence comes from Trichomalopsis sarcophagae, assembly GCA_024372645.1. Lineage (NCBI taxonomy): Eukaryota > Metazoa > Arthropoda > Insecta > Hymenoptera > Pteromalidae > Trichomalopsis > Trichomalopsis sarcophagae. Next base: position 1,065,677 of record QLSS01000033.1, on the reverse strand, counting down.
AATTTTAAAATTGTTCCTTCCGTTTTTCCATCCTTTAGCTGCATTTCTTTCAGTTTATCCGACGCCGGTATGCTTCGCTTCATTTGAGTAACAATGGCTTTAACTTTATCAATGATTGTATTTAATTCTTTAAAATTATTAAGCGCATCGGGTAACAGGTGAGAGACCACGTGAGCAATGCAGACAAGATGTTTGTCTTTACCTAGCAAATCGATACAAGCTTTCTTAATATTTGATGCTCCGTCGGTGATCATCGCTGTAACTTTGTCCTTCTTAATTTTAAAATCATCAAATATATTTTGGATTGATTTCATCAGATATTCGGAGGTGTGATTTTCATAAAGTGGGAAGCAGCCTAGCACTCTTCCTGTCATTGCCGAGTTATTTACATGGTGTATCGTTATACCTATGTAACTCTGATTCGAGGAATCGGTCCAATTGTCAACTGTGAGACAATAATAAGGCACATCCTCTAATTCTTTTATAAAAGCTTCTTTCATAATGTTATACCTAGATTCAAGTTTCCAGGTCATCGTTTTTTTTATGGAACCTTGTATAAAGGTGCCAACAGTTTTATTAACTCCTTGAAACCTTCAAACTCTACTATCGAAACAGGCAGTGTATCTTTACAGATCATGTATAGAATGGTGTTTGAAATTTTATCCGACGAAGAACCACCATCTACAAATAAAAAATTGTAAATATGTTATAAAAAATTGTAAATATGTTATGAAAAAATGGAAGATTAAATTCATATTTTTGATTTACCTGTACGTGCTTTGCAGAGTTGTAAGCCTCGTGACATACGAAAAGGCTCGATCTTGGGATGAGGAGGTTTCAGAAATATGAACAGTAATTTCTCTTGATACTAAAATTAACTATTTAATGCTAAAATCCACGATCACACACACAATTTAGAGAGTTCTCTGCAGGTCTTCTAATTTACAACTCAAGTTACATTTTGCCGTACGGATTCGCGAATAAAAGCTTGATTTGAATTCGTCCGTTCTCTAGAGAATAGCAAGCGCAACTGACTAGCTCGACGTGGCAATCGCACGATATTTCGACGATAAGAGAGGGGCTAAATCCTCGACAATAACATAAACTATAAATAACAATAATACAAACTTTTGAATTGTAACGGCCCACGGTGCGAAAAAATTGTTTTCCTTGTATTAAAACCTAATATCTCACGATTGAGTGAACCAAATTGGTTGAAATTTGGTGAGAGTATAGTTTGGGTTATGTGGAATAAGGGAAAATTATTGAGGAGGCCCAAAATAGTTTTCCAAGGCCCCAAAAATTCAAGGAAAAAGGCCCATTTTGCGATTTTAGCAATAAAATCTTTGCCATTTTCAATATTCATGATATTTTTTGAAGAAAACTATGTTACTTACAGATTTTTGTCTACTGAACTTAAATCCATCGAGAAAAGTTATCTGACCAATTCCATTTTCCAGAAAAATCCACTTAAACATGAAAAATCGTGTATTTTTGGTAAAAAGTCGTGTATATATTTATAAACCTTTTTATTTTGATACAAAGCATTTTAAATTTTATAAAATGTTGGTACTGAACATGTCTAAGGCAAAAAACTGAAAAAAGTTTGTAACACAACATATATAACTTGTTTTTCCGCCCGAAAAATGTGGCGCGCATCATAATTTTCGTCTAATTTTCACATTTAATATTAAATTATGGCTCATTTAATGAAAATGAATAAATGAACACCTTAACTCATTTTTAGGAATACATTTTTTCTTTTCCCCATAACTCTTAAGCCCCAAAACCCCAAATCCCTTAATCCCCAAATCCTTAATCTCCAAACCCCTAAAACCCCAAAACCTGAAAACTTTCGAAAAAAATGGCAGCCAAACACGTTTTTGTATCAAAAAGGCTTCTTCAATGCTTTGTTTAAAATTTTTTCTTCTACGAAAGAATCAAGCTGATTTTTCCGTACAACCCAGCCTTTTCGCATTATCAATTACTCTAACGGTTTCCGAGTTATAATTAATTTACGTTGAAAATCAAAGCTTTTAAATCTCTTTTATTATGTAGGATAAAGAGTTAATATTTCAAAACAATTCTTTTATATACATCCATAACTTAGTTACTAGTTTAATCAGAAGTCACTATCATTGTCATCAGAATCGTCTTCAATGTCATCGCTGCTGACAGCTTCTTCATATTCCATTTGCTCGCTAAAACACAAATCGTATATTACATGAATTTTAATAAGTGATGTTGCGTAAAGTTATCTTTTAATTTTTACTATCATAATTTCTTTATATCAATACAAATTTTATCTTTAAGCTAGTATAAAATGGTTTATAAGGTAGCAGCCTGGTAACTTACACATTATTTATAGATTATTTAGGAAATACATGTTCATAATAAAATAAATTTTTATCTTTTTGATTATTTAATATATTGTTATTGATATCTAGAAGTGCATAAGAATCGTTTTCAATTATTTTTACATTAATATATATATATTTTTTTTAGATAAAAGAGAGGACACTTTAGATCGTTTAAAACAAATAAATTGAATATGTTATGCATACTTGTCATTCTGGTTGGAACTGGGATCAAATAATTATCTTAAAAAATAATAAAATTGCGAATTTTGTAAATAATTTAGGAATAAGGAAAAAAGCTCTAGTTTCTGCAATAGCTACTGATATATAAAAAAAAGTTTCAAAATTTTCGTCCAATTGGTTCAATAGACTTTATCACCCTGATCTACTGAAACACATTCAGAAAAACGAATTTAATTTTTTTTACAGCTTATAGCACGTAACCACAAATGATAACTTTATTATGAGCTGCTCCTTTGTTAATATTTTGAAATTCGGTCTAAAATATACAATATACTCCTAATATGTTATACTTTCTAAATATAATAAGCTAAATTGAGTTGCTGAAACTAAGTTATCAGATTACTTCTTAAATACAAAGTATTAATACTTAAATTATTAATAATTTTAAATTATTTTTTTAACTCTAATTTTTTATTCATTTAAATACTTTTACCTTTTTTGTAAATATTTACTCATTTCTTGTGTAGTTTGATGTCGCAGTTGACCTTTTAAGCGATTGTTGATGTAAATTAAGGAAATTAAGGGATCTGTACAGTTAATGGCCCTATTAAATGTATCAGAAATTCGATCAATTCTGCTTGTTTGACGTGAATGGAAAATTAAATTTTTTCTATAAATCTTGTGCCACGATTCACTTGCATCTTCTGAATAAAATGCTATTGGCAGAGGAAAATTTTGTATAATGTCACTACTATGTTTCAGTAATTTATGTACTGAAGGGCACATCCGTGACCACGGATATACCGTGTAGTTTCTTTTATATGTTTCGGCGCATAGTTCTTCGAACTTTTCAATATTTAACTCTTGTTTACTTCGAAGTAATTGTAATATTAAAGCAATATTATTAACCAACACAAAATCAATTTCTAAAGCTTGAGAAAATTTTGATGGGTCATTAAAACATCTCCGAGCTAGATTGCCAGTATTAGTAGTCCCATGACCTTGTAGCACTTGGTCGACTCTTACTTGAAACGCTGCATTCACTTGCCTTTTAATTTTCTCGGTTTGACGATTTGATTTCTCTAAAATTTAAAGTAGTATGATGTGTTTTATTCTAAAGCTCTGTTTCTCTTAAAGCAATTTTTTTAATTATATTAAAAAAAATAATAACATAATGATTGATTTTTATAAATTTAATTTCTAATTGAAATACTTTTTATTATTATGTAGGTCAATAATATTGTTAAAATTTGTAACAATATAGAAGCTTATTCAACGTGCGACCTATAGTAAATAACGACTTATTAATGTCTGACTGATTTATGTATGAATGCCCTATTGGAAATATAGGTGGATATCCATGTTGATTGTTCATGTGAATGATTCAAGTGGATTTGCCTGGGTTCCATATAGATTTTAATGGATGCCAGGTGGATAAACCACATAGATATTCATGTGGATATCCATTAAGTTTTTTTAATGTAAACAGTTTAAAAAATAACTATTTATATATCTTGTGTCCATTATTGGAAATAGTATGCGGATAATTGCACCAAATAGGGCTAATCTGTATATTATCTGCAAATTCACTTTTAAAAGTTTAAATAATTAAATTTAATTTACAGAAAACATACTGATCAGTCCTAATTTTGGTGTTATTATCTGCATGGTACTTCCTATAATGGACACAAGATAATTCTATAGATAAAGTTGTTTTATAAACTGTTTTGCATTAAAAAAATTGAATGGATATCCACATGAATATCTATGTGGTTTATCCACCTGGAATCAATTTAGATCCATATAGAATCTAGGCAAATCCACCTAAATCATCCACATGGATAATCCTCATGGATATATCACCTATTTATTTTCAACAGGGTTTAACTAAATCTGAGATATTTAAAAGCTATTGTAATTTATTATGAACAAATTTCTTTTGTATTAACAAAACGTCAAATGAGCTTGAAAGTTTCTGATTTTATAATAAGAAATATTCTTTTATATTCTGTTCTATTTTTAACAATATTTAATTTGTATTCAAATTTTTTAATCAAATTAATGAAAAAATATCATTAAAAAGTAGTTTTTTAAAGTAAAGTGAATTTCTGATGTTATTTATACTAAAATGTGCTAAGTATAAATACTACTTTTATATACTACCTAATAAATGTTGTTTTCTATCCCATTCTTTTATTGTTGTTCTGTAGGCAAGATGTAGTAAATACTCAAAGGCTTTTATTACGCAATGTAAGAGACCTAATCCTAAACTTAGTGAATCTTTTTTTGGCTCAAAACTTATTGTTGAATCGCCAAATTTATGTGACGATACACCGCACATGGGACATCGAGTGGTTGCATTATTGCCTACAATGCAATTAACGCATTTTCCATCATATAAAGTTTGAGTAACTATAAACTTTACTACTACTTCTTTTCCATTTGAAGTCTTAAATCTATGTCGTTGTAATAAATGGATCTCTTGATTTAATCGATTGTACTCTTTCGTGATAGCTTCATTATCTTCTTTTTCAAAGGATAACCTTGAGGAAAAAGGATCATGACAAAAGAAATGTTATGAATAATTAGGATCAGGATTGGTTAAGAGTTACAAAAATGGATAGCAAGCTGAAAAATAAATACAAATGTTACAAAAAGTAGTAATATATTTTAATAAAAACATATGATTTTCAGCATAACATTTTACTTTATTAAAAAATTTTATGAATAAAAAAACGTTTTTATTTAATAAAATTTTGAATTAAAGTAAACATTTAACCGATTCATTTCGCGAACACGATGAAGTAGCTTGGCTGAAGCTTGTAAAATTCAGGAAGACTGGAAAAGTTTTTTAATGGGGCTATGAAAATACGATTTTCGCATGCTTATAATGATAATAATTAGGAAAAAATATGTCTGTAATACCTTAGTGGCCGACAAAAGCGTATACTTTGCGGAGTAGGATTGGTCCATTCGTTCTCATTTGATCCTTTAAGTTTTTGAATTATACAACTGGTTACTAATAAACTTTGTTCAGCATTAGTATTTACATTATCAGTATCAGTGTATTTTTGATGGGGGTTGACATGACCGGAGGAGCTGTCAAATCCAACAGTCACGTACAATTGAAGGTTACGCAATGCTTCGCAGTCCCACTCATCAGCAACTGCTTTACACAACCGTTCTGAAGACTTGTTTAGCATATCTTGAAGTGGTACCATCACTTCATTTTCTGAATATTTTATATTCGAGGGTGCACATTCAGCCATTGCTTGTTGCAGATACGGATAAGATGGTAAAAATTTAAATCCCCTTAATCGGCAATCACTAGCAATTAATGCATAGCTTTTCATATTCAAGTTGCTCTCGAAGTATAACGCTAAAGCTGACTCATTCGAATGAACTAACGGTGCTTCGTCTTGTTCTTTATCCTCTAAAAATTCTTCATCATTACTCTGGAAGACGCGAAAAAATAATTATGGGAGCATAAATTTGATTGAAATGAAACAAAATTTAATTAATAGTACATTACACCACAAGAGGCAAAAAAATAACTTTTCTGACTCGTTGGCTTCACCTCGTGCAATCAACATGTAGGTTAAAGTCATTCTTTATGTCCAAGTAGTACCCATAGCAAAACGTTTACTTATAGCTCCCTTTAACTAGGCTCAAAGATACATAATATCTAACTAGGCTCAAAGACACATAATATCTAACTAGGTTCAAAGACACTTAATATAAACACACTTTAACCATAAAAACGACATCAAGCCGTGACCGATCACGAGGTCAAACAGTTTACCGACCTAATTTTCAGTTCGGTTGATAAGTACATGGCTTGCAAGTCGTTTTTTACGTTCAAAAGGTTGAAAAAAAGTAAGTCTTTCGGGCCTAGTAAATAGGAGGGAAGTATAGGCCCTCTTGCTGTGGGTTTAATGAAAAAAATCTTGATAAAAATTTTAATGTAGTACTTTTATAGATGATTTTTTATTCAGTTTTCGGCAAAGGTCAAGAGTATATTGGAGGAACTCTTCGTCGTTATCAGCTAGAGTAATTATCTTTTTCGCCATCAAATATTTTGTGTTTCTAGTAACAGCCTTCATGTCAAATATTCGAGGCCTTCCACTGTTAGGACGAACACGCGGCTCTTTTTTTGGCCGACCGCGTCCGCGACCAGTGACTTCTTTATTTTTAGTCCTATTAAAACCAAAATTTGGATTTTTTATTATTATTTTTTTTTTTTTTTTAATTAAAAAGGAACAAAATAATTTAAAAGTATATTATATAACTAAAAAAAATAAAAATATACAAATTATTACATTTAGATAGACATTTGATTTTTATCAATATTTTACTTATGATACAAGTGAAGAAGGAATTTATTTTCCCACGTAAATAATAATTTTACAAATATGCCAGAATAGTATTATATATATATCTATATATGTACACACACAGACACACACATATACATAGTATTATAATCATATAGTATATATGTAATACAGTTTTCTACATAATTTTATGAAATTATTATACTACTAAATACTTTAATAGTAAGCTTTCGCAAAAAAAAATTTCTCAAGATCAATATAAATAACAAATAGCTAATAAAAGAAATAATAAGCATGTTATTTATAAGCTTAAATAATATTAATTCTAAGAAAATTGTATCCTTTTGAGAAATTTGAAATCTTGAAAAATGTGAAAAACTCAGTCAAAGTCTACGTATTTTTTTTTAATAGGCTCCTACTTTGTATATGCATATATACCTACAAATTTTATCTCTTCGAATATTGAACGTTAGTGCAAACTCTGTAAACATGTATCAATGCATAACCAAATTTTATTTTTGGACACTTATACATATATTTTATGTAAATCTGTTGTAACTACCAAATTCAAAATTGATAATGTATTATTTGAATATCAAAATAAACAATTAAAATATTAGTCTTAATATTATTACAACTGACAAATAAATATATGAAACTTACCGTTTCGCTTCCATATCTATTTTCTTGTACAATTTTAATACATACTTAAAACGTAGTTTTAATATATACTCAAAGATTACTCAAATTACATTTTATACGTATATGTTAATGAGGTAAGTTTTTTACACTATGATTTGAATTAAATTCATAACTTATAGTAAGAAAAAACAATATTTACATAAAAGTGATAAGAAAACTAAAAAGAAATAATAAAGAGGACAAATAGTCTGAATAAAAATGAGACGGTTAATACAAAATTAAAAGAAATTTTCTGTAAGACTTCAATCTGTATTTTCTAAGCTAATAAATACAAAACATGTTGCCATAGCAACGATTTATACTTTGGAACTTGCGTATTTTGTGGCAGCTTGATTCAAAAAACCTAAATTTAATAGTAATATTTTATTGCAGAAAATCATGTAGCACTAATATGATAAAAGTAAAGCCATTTTTTAGAAATATATGATATAAATTTTTACACACTTCAACGTTATTGTGTAATATAAAGATATTTAGCAGCAAGTTTACAGATTAAATGTTAAAATTTTGATTTAATATGGATAAATTATAAGAAAAAATAAATTGCATGGTTTAAAATAAAAAAGTATAAATAAATCTAAACACTTTTTAAAAAATTAAAGAAATACAAATATTATGTTTCAAGAGTTTCTGATGTCAACAAGTACAAATCTGATGTTAAATGTCATTAATTAAAAATAATAAAAATGCAATTTTTCGGGTTACTTTTTCTCTTACCTAATATATAAAAGATACCTGATATATAAATCCTACCCGGTATATAAGGTGTTCAAGGGTTTTGGGGTTTAAGGGTTTTTGAGTTTAAGGGTTTAAGGATTTAGGGGTTCTGGGGTTTAAGAGTTTTGGAGTTTAAGGGTTTAAGGGTTTTGGGGTTTAATGGTTTTGTTTTTTTTTTTTTGGGTTGAGGGTTTCGGGATCAAAGGGTTATGGGGAAAAGAAGAAACGTATTCCTAAAAATGAGTTGAGGTGTTCATTCATTCATTTTCATTAAATGAGCCATGATTTCGTATTAAATGTAAAATATAGACGAAAATTATGATGCGCGCCACATTTTTCGGGCGGAAAAACAAGTTGTATATGTTGTGTTACAAACTTTTTTCAGTTTTTTGCCTTAGGCATGTTCAGTACCAACATTTTATAAAATTTAAAATGCTTTGTATCAAAATAAAAAGGTTTATAAATATATACACGACTTTTTACCAAAAATACACGATTTTTCATGTTTAAGTGGATTTTTCTGGAAAATGGAATTGGTCAGATAACTTTTCTCGATGGATTTAAGTTCAGTAGACAAAAATCTGTAAGTAACATAGTTTTCTTCAAAAAATATCATGAATATTGAAAATGGCAAAGATTTTATTGCTAAAATCGCAAAATGGGCCTTTTTTCTTGAATTTTTGGGGCCTTGGAAAACTATTTTGGGCCTCCTCAATAATTTTCCCTTATTCCACATAACCCAAACTATACTCTCACCAAATTTCAACCAATTTGGTTCACTCAATCGTGAGATATTAGGTTTTAATACAAGGAAAACAATTTTTTCGCACCGTGCGGCCTAACCATTACCTTTGAAAGAGGTTATGCGAGCGAAGGCATCTTTAATTCCGCAAGGCTTTGCTATAAACTGTAAATTTAAGATATTTATAAAAGATATTAAAAAACTAAATGAATCATGATAAATAAATTATTACTTACGTTAGATTATTTTGTCACTGTATTACTTTTTAAATTTTGTTTAAGTGGCTGAATCGTAGTTGAAGGAGTTGACTGAGTCGATTTGTTCCTTTTTGGTTCAATGTCGTTTTCGACGTTTTCTAATGATCTTTTCACAGCTTTGGTTTTTGTTTCTGTAGGTGGTGTGGAGTTAGAGTTTTCAAAAAAAAGCGGATGTGCACTTTGCAAGTGTTTTAACATATTAGTTGTGTTCCCACATGTTTTATATTGCTTTTGACAATAATTACATATTAAATAATCCTTTTCTTTTGCCTTTGAAACATGCATCCAAATTGTTGATTTTTTTGGTTGAGGTTTGGAGCTAAAAGATTTATCATCTTGTACATGTGTTCGATCTGTTTGGTGAGTTTCTGGTACTGTAATGTTCTGAGATCCTTCATTTTTTTCGCTATTGTCTGTCTGTTTTTCCACTTGAGGTACCAGAGGTTCCGATTCTTGCATCCTGACTTCATCATGATCATCAGTAGCACAATAATCTACTGGATCTGAATAATAGTTTTCGTGTACGTTTGTGTAATATGTGGTACCACGTCCTGGACGAAATTTGAAATTATAAAATTAATTTATGGATTGTAAATATATTATGACGGTCTAACATACGCGTAAATTTAGATATCTATGTGAAATTTGTACAATAAGTATATACAATTACCATCTTGAGGATAAATAACTTTATCATCTGTAATATCAAAAGACGGAAACATTTTCAAGCATGCATGGTTATTGGCGTCAACCAATTTGAATTTTTCTTTGCAGTATCCACAAGAGTGAATCTATAATAAAGTTTAATAAAAACAATTATTTTCATTAATTAATTTAAGATACTCACTTGATCCATTTTACTTTCACGGCGTTCATAAAAGTTTAGTCAGCAGACCCAGGCAGCACACAGCACTTATTGCGAGACACAAACGATATAGATGTGATTTAGAGGTTAGACTCACGTAAATGTTTTCTCTCTGTCTCTCTCTCTCTCACTCTCTCTCTCTCTCTCTCTCTCTCTCTCTCTCTCTCTCTCTCTCTCCCTCGTCAGCTCAGAATGGTAACTGACTAGAGAAAGAGAACAGAGACTACTGAAAATATATAGATATGTATACTGATTCCCTCTCCCCCCCCCTGTTTTCGTGCGACACGATTCGATTCTCAGTTCAAAAAGAATCGATTCCCGAGAATCGCTTGTCGAAAATAATCGACGAAATAATCGATTCTCCAAGAAAATAATCGTCGATTTTTAAAGAATCGAGTAGAATCGCCCATCACTCGGCGTAGGTACATGTTGGCGGGCCTGGTTACAGAAAGAAAATACAAAATAATACATAAAATTAAAACTTAAAACTATTTATATACTGTTATTTATACATTCACTTATTGTTAGTTCATTCTAGCAAGATTTGTTGCGCACGGGCCAACAATAACAATTTTATAATAAGTTTCTTATATGCGAGTATTTATCTATATTCAACGCTTTTAGATCACTTGGAAGCTCATTGAAAACATTAATTGCTTTCATGAAGCTATTTTTATTACTAATTCTCTGGTAGAAATCGCAACCAATTATAAGCCAAGAATAAGCTTAAAAGTGTCGAATTAGCTTAGCTTAACTAAGAATATTGGCTTATAATTGGCTTACAGCGACATCGTTTTAAAACAAGAATAAGGTTATTTTAAACTATTGCTTTTAAGAAAGGATATATAACCTTAAATGTTCATCTTGGAAATTACGAAGTGTCAAAATGACAAAAAATAGAAAATAAGACACCTCATGCATTTTATAAAAAAAAATAATTTATTATATCAATAAATTAGGTACAACCCTGGTAGAAATCGCAACCAATTTTAACCCAAAAATAAGCTTATAAGTGTCGAATTAGCTTATCTAAGCGAAGAATATTGGGTTATAATTGGCTAACAGAGACATCCGCAAAAAACCCCGAGTAGCAAAACTGGACTTATTTCCATAAATATTGATGGAGTTCTTATTTATTGTCTCTTTCGTTGCACTTTATATAGATTATGGTCGCATTCGACCCGCATATTAACTCATTATAAGCTTAAAATTGGTTAAAAATTGGATTATTTTTAACGAAAGAAATAAGGTTATTCTTACTAAGCAAGCCAACGCCTAAGCTAATTCTTCTACCAGGGTCCTTTTTTTTGTGTTTTAGGTATAATAATACTTTTGTTTCTCGTAACACTATCTGATGCTAAATATTTGTCTTTCAGATCATTGTAATGTGATTTCAGAGATTCTGGGGCGAAAAGTTGTCCTATATTTAATGGATTATTATTTACTAGGAAATTATTTTTATTGACAATTCTTAAAATTTTGTTCATAAGCTTTTGTAATCTGACTCGACAATCACTATATGCTCCACCCCAAGCTATTATACCATAGCTTATTACGCTATGAAAGAAAGCGTAATAGATCATTCTGAGTGTAACTGTGTGCATGTATTTAGAAATTTTATAAAAAATATGTACTAGGTATTTACTTTTATCAAATATATATTAAATATAGCTGTCCCACTTTAGATTGCTGTCAAAAACAATCCCTAAATATTTAATAGTTTCTACTCTAGTTACATTTTTATCAAAAATGTTTACATTTATTTGAGCTGGAACGCTCCCAACACTACAGCTATCACAGATAAAATCTTGTTGATGCTAACTTGGGTTTCTAACCAATCATTTCCAGAGGCTATTATAGCAGTATCGTCAGCATACGAAATTATTGACTCAGAAGGAATCTCCTTTAATATATCGTTAATATATATAATGAAAAGCAGCGGTCCCAAGATCGTTCCTTGAGGGACACCAGTGTTAACTACTAAGCTATCACTCTCAGTACCATCTATTTTAACTACTTGGTGTTTACTACTTAGATAGCTGGATAGGAGATCCAACGCTTGATCCCTGATTCCAATACGATATAATTTTGTAAGTAGTATACTGTGATCAACAGTGTCAAACGCTTTCGCCAAGTCTGGGAAAGTTATTGTCGTAGGTTTGCTCTTATCAACATTGTTATACACTACGTTAGTTATATAATTCAGCGCATCTTTAGTACCAATCCCTCTCATGAAGCCAATTTGTTGCTTTGGTATAATATTGCACTGTTCAACAAAATCATGTATTCATAGCAGTTTCAAAGTCTTGGCGTTTATTTTATCAACTCCCCCATTATTCAGTTTCAGTGTGTTGATTATGCTTATTATTTCCGCATTACTTGTTGGCTTCATAAAAATCGAAAGAGGATTCATGGCCGGGAGCTTAAGTTCAGCACTTACTGGTTTGACGATACTTGCACACAGATTCCTACCTATTTTACAAAAAAAAATTATTCATGTTTTGTGTAATTTGGAATTTGTCCGTAATGTTTTGGTCATTTATCTTTATATGATTTATGGCATCATTTGATTTTTTCACTTTCACGATTTTCGTATTTATTATTTCCCAAAGTTTTTTTGGGTTATTGGAATTTTTTTGTACAAGATTTAATTCATATTTTATTTTGACATCAGTAATAACCTTATCCAAAACTTTAACATATGTCTTATACTCTGCTTTTAGTTGTTCATTTCGCATATTTTGTGGCCATAAATTATATAAAAATTCTTTTGTCTCACATGACCTGATTATTCCACACACACACACACACCCACACAGTGCCCCCCCCCCCCCACCAAATAACGTAAACATCATTTATTTTTATGTTATTTTTGAAAATATGAAAGCCCCCCCCACACCCCCCATAACCCCCCGCACACTGAGCCCCCCCCCACCAAATAACGTAAAAATCATTCATTAAAAAAGAACAATAATGTTCGTAATTAATAATTAATTTATACAATAAATTGTGTGTACACACAAATCAAGAAAACTGTAGAGAAGGAGAGTCAACGAAATAGGACATTGGAGTCAGAAAATACTGAAAACTTTTTCAGACACCTGCCGCAGCGTGGTCGCGCTTCTAACAGAAGTCTTCTGGTGACGTCAGTCGCGCATGCATAGATGCGGCTAACTGGGAAATTAAATTTTGTTATGAAAATAAATAGTCTCTGTGAACCTTCCAAGAATAAAAAATTAACGATAAACAAAAATTGCCGAATAAATATGTTAACATTCAATGTATTTATTCGTTAGAGACTAGGCACTGGTACACATACATTTCATGGCTATTTTTGGCCCCGATATATTCAAACTTAAGTTTTCTAATTGTATTTTGGCTGCTAAATCTTAGCTCATTTAGTTAATTTTTGAAGTGAATACTTCTTATAGGCTCGCTAGGTACACATTTTTACCGGGGAGTGAATCGAGAAAAAACCGACTGTCACGCAGTTATACCGAACGGCAGAAAGAATTGAAGTTATCAAGCAGAAGAGAATACCTAAACTAATTATAAAAAAGAAGAATACTGACGACAGAAATAATCTAACATACTTAGTCTCTCACTATCTAAATAAAAAGAAAACAGTACAAATAAAGAAAATAATTTTCAAAAATGACAATGAAATAATAATCGACTGTATGAATCAAAATAGTGCCATAGATGCTGAAAAAATTCTGAAAGAAAAACTACCATCAGTAAGTGAAATAAAGAAGGAAGAGATCAAAAAACCAAGACTAAAGTCATAGGAGTGAATAATTTTGAGAAGATGAGTTTGAAAGATATGGAAGCTGACATTAATGAAAGAAATTTTAAAGATTTGAAAACCAGCTGCACCGAAAATCACCATTTCGAAAGTAAGAGAACAAAACAGATTAGCATCATAATTGAAGTCTCCTCAGAAATTTACAAAAGAATAAAAGATAACAAAAACTACAAACTACTCTGAAATAGCTAAAATCATTAAAGATCTGCCACTGAAGAGCGGAGGGGTGAATAACATAAATACTAAAACAATAAAAAGTTTGTCTAGACACATAATCAATATACTTGTACATATATGTAACCTATCGATCGAAAAAGCCATTTGGCCAGAAGCTTTGAAAAGTGCCGACATTATTCCAATTTACAAATCAAAAGACAAAAATTATGTAGAAAATTACAGGCCAATCTCATTAATATCAAATATTGCTAAAATCCTGGAAAAATTAATATATAACAGACTAAACAATTTTATCAGTAGTTGGGACATCATCTCAAAAAATCAGTATGGCTTTGTTAAGAATAGGGGTACAAAAGATGCAATACAATACATATCGAACATTATATATAACTGTCTAGATCAAAGTAAACCAATAGCGGTTGCTTTCCTAGATTTGGCCAAAGCTTTCGATACGGTTAACCACAATATATTACTGCAAAAATTAGAAAAATATGGGATCCGAGGCAAGGCATTAGACTTAATGACTAGTTACTTGTGTCAGTAATAGAGATCACAGAGTTAAAATACAAAATATTGTTAGCGACAAAGAAACTGTAAGTATGGGAGTGCCACAGGGCACAATACTGGGCCCTCTACTATTCATAACTTATGTTAACGATATGCAAGAGTATTTAAATTTTCATTGAATCGGGGTTATGTTTTTATACGCTATTATATATACATGTATAGGAGAGTGTACGTGTGCTGGTTCAGCTGATATTGTATAGTTCGCAGCTACTGACTCCGGAGTGCGGAGCATGCGCAGTGTAATTCGGAGCGAAGCGTGGATAGTTTCTGCAACGGAAAAACTTTCTTACAGTTGTGTAATTGCGGTGCTTTTTATAATTTTTAATAAGTAAATCTTTGTGAAACATGGATAACACTGTTAGAAAGCGTTTCAAGAAATATTACCAGAGAAAAAAGACCAAACAACTAGACATAAAAGTTCAAAAATGTACTGAAATGTAAATGTTTTGTAAATTATCTTTTTCGTTTTAATTTTTGTTAAACCTAATCCTTAATCTAAATAAATAATCAGCATTAATAAAGACACGCGCGAGGACACGCGTATTGACGTATTATCCGTGCTCATAACCTAAAACTCGAATTCATAAAAAATATAATTTTATGTAATAAAGTGTGCTGTTATTATTCTAAGTTTTCTATTAGTAGAATAATGATTATAATGTCATTATTTGAAGCATAAACATTGTAAATCATATTTATTTGCAATTTTTTAATTTCACCATCGGTCGGCCAACTGCCGTTCAAAAACCGTAAGAAAAATAACGGCATTTTTGGCGACACGATACTGAAAATGTTGGCCAATCCTGCAATGGTTGGCAAACCGATGGTAAACGGTTGTTGAAAATTTTTACCAGGGCGGTCCTAAAGTGACTTTTTTTTGACCGACCTGGAAAAAGCGGACAAAAATAGTATATTGTGGCCAAAAAGCCCACTTAGTCCTTGGTGCACACCATATTTGTAACGCATGTACTGATTTCCGCGTTCACGCACACGCACACACACACATATGTAAATAATCATGTACACACACAGATATATACATATATTTTATGTGAACTACTGACTATTTTCTTAAAAAAATTAAAAACGCCCGCTAAATTTTTATTTATACGACGGTTTGAAAAACGTTACTTTACGTCCGCTTAATAGGTACGGAAAATTCGAAAATCGTACTTGTGTTACAAAAATAGTATATTGTGTACCAAGGGCATAAAGTGGGCTTTTTTAGGCCAAGTGTGGAGTTTGCAGTACGAGCCGCGAACGAGTACTGTAGCCACACGAGGCCAAAACGTCCGCTTAGTCCACTTTCAAACTGCACTTGTTGAATTTCACACGAGTTTAGAAAATTTGCCAATGAATAGTGTAGCGGGCGCAAAAGCACTTTTGCACCCGCTGCTGCATTTTTTCGCCCGCCGGTCGGAAAACGACTACTTTTGTCCGTAATTTTAGGTTAAAAAAACGCGAAAATCGTGCGTGTTACAAAAAGTCTATTTTTTCCGCTTTTTGAAAAATGTTTAAAACATGTACTGACACATAAGAGTCATTCTACGAGAAGTCGGACACTACCTGTCCAGACATTTCCTGGCTGAGCAAACATTATTTTTTCCGGAGTTGAGCCCGAGATCTTAAATTTAAAAAAAAACGCTGCCAATTCATTGGCACGCGGCTTCCTCCAACTAAATTTATAAGTCTAATAAATAAAATATTGTTTCAATATACAGTATAATCTGCGTACTAATATATGAGACGGTTTTTTATACATAATTTAATATATAAGTTTTGGATGGTTCATTGTCCAAAGGTTTGCAGACCCCTGTTTTTGCTTCCTCCTAGCTTTGTAATAGTAAAATTTTGAGTTTCATCAAAACTTCTAGAAAATACTTTTTGGTGTGTTAGAAGTTCAAATCACGTGTTTTTAGAAAATGTCCGTATGGATGTGTGTGCGTGTGTGTGTGTGTGTGTGTGTGTGAGTGTGTATGTATACCGTAATATTTCTGGAACTACTCGGTGAATATCGATAAAATTTGACATGCATGTATATTTTTGCATTCAGAATTCAGGAAAATCATTTATTTTTTATTTTTCTAACTATTTTTTATTTTATGGCCAATTTTTGATTTTTGAAAAACACTATTTTGCGTTTTTTTCAATCATCCCATCGTTATAAACAATTCAGCTAATATGCATTTGAAAGAGAATTAAATTACCTACTTTTTCCCGTTTGATCCTCGGGATCGACCGTTTTGTTCGGCAGATAAAATGAAAAGGTGATGTTTTTTTTAAAAATCAAATTTCAAATCATCAAATTAAAAATGAAATTTTTTTTCAACAAACACACGAAGTCATGAAATGTACTAGGTAATAAGCGTCAAATTTGAATGTAAAACCACTAATTAGTCATTGTATTATGTTTATTTTCTACGTAACTTGTAGAAGAAGGTCAGGCCGATTCTAAAACGTTACAGCAATTTTTTTACTATAAAAAGGAATCTTTTTACTGTATTGAGGTTGTCGGAGTCCGGATCAAATATTCAGATTTTTATATTTTAAGTTTTAAAATACAAATAAGATAGCCTTAACGATAGGGCTTTAAAAGTATTTTTATTGAAAAATCCAGGAAATTTCACAAAAAAAACGTATTCGGGTAGTTTTAGTTAAAAATGCATCCCTAATAAGCTACAAATGATTGAAAATAGGCAAAAAATGCAAAAATTGCTTGAGCAATTGTTCCTTTGGAATCTTACGGTCAGTGAATTATGGACTCCCTACTATACGTAGGTATTATAGAGGTATACATATAGAAGGTCTAAAGCCATCAAAATAAAGGTAATTATATTTAAGAATAGTAACAAATTTTGGTTTATTCATATAAGTATTTATAAATTTTTAATGAAGAATTTTGATTTTAATTTCAAAGGTGGTGTGCCCCCTTAATACAGAATATGCTATTATGATATTCATCTTTTGAAAGTCTTATTTTATCGTACAATTTATTTGCTCAATATAGTATATTTTACATCTAAACAAAATATTACTTATAAGACTTATGAATTTCTCAGGTGTGAGATGCATGCTAATGAATCGGTGATTGCTTTTGATTTTATTATGACATACACTCGGGCTTTTTTAAAAGTAATAGAATAACGTTTGGACTTTTTTGACATATGAGTCATTAATGAATATATACACAACAAGGAACTAATCGTGTCGCAGTTGCCGAAAACTGTTTCCAGAAGTCAAGAGGGACGACTCGAGCATCTTGTAAATCGAGGACAACCCCCCTGTGGTTGCTGAGATCCAAATACCCAAACAGCAGATTAAGTGGTGTGTGTACAAGGCGACGCATAAACAGTAGCCACCCGCACTGCGGATTCCAGTGCTTAGCCCCAAAATGTTGAACCTTCATGACAACGCCTGCATTTTTGTAAATATTTTTATCTTCTCGTGAGCGAGGTAAATTTAAATTTTATTATACTGCGTTTCAACGGGGTTGTAGATAAATACGTTGATAACACAGGTAGAGCGAAATAAATATATCATGGTAAACTTTATCGTAAGTTTGAGATTATTTAAATTTATTCATTTATGTTTTTGTTATAATTTAGGTTTATTCTATTAAACATTAGCAATATTTCGATGACCCTATACTCTAGTGTGACGTTTATCCATCAGACGTAACCGTTTTACGTTCACGATTTTTATATTAAAAACAATTATAAATACATATGATACATTTTTTTTCTAAATCTTTCGCCTACGCTCAAGTTCGAATTTCAGCTAAATTCGAAAACGTAAAGTAAAGCAGACTACCAGTTTTATATATAAAATTAATGGACGGCATTTAACGAATTTTATGGTTCATTTACACGAGCTCCCGAACATTTGTTCGCTGCAATCGCGAGAATCTTACGCGGTTTCTGAAATAGCATCGACTTGAGATAAACAGATCTTATTTTCAGATCCTCTATGGTCCTTCTCCGTTGCTCTCTCTCTCTCTCTCTCTCTCTCTCTCTCTCTCTCTCTCTCTCTC
>QLSS01000033.1:1033079-1046931 GCA_024372645.1 Trichomalopsis sarcophagae | reverse complement strand
CTCTCTCTCTCTCTCTCTCTCTCTCTCTCTCTCTCTCTCTCTCTCTCTCTCTCTCGCTCCGTATCTTCCGCCTCTTGCTATATGTATAGGTACTATTCTTCTTCTCTCCGTCTTCGTTGCACCTTATTGCCCGTCTCGCTCGTGCCTTCTCTGTTTCGTTGGAACATTATCCAGACTCGTGCGAGAGCCAGCTATACAAAACTCTAGTAAAAAGAAGAACTACGAGCTTGCACACAGATTCTTTTCCGCCATTCGACACTGTGATTTATTTATATCGCATAACTCATCACTTAACTTTTGCAGAATATCTTGTGAATTAGACATCAGTGAAATAATAATTTTCGTTGAATAAATAAGTAAATCTATAGAGAATAACAAAAGTGTATTTCAATCACAAAAAATATGATTATAATTTATAATCGTTGAATGTACAAATACATAGTGTAAATTTAAGGCGGATTGGCAAATCTTTGTGTTTAAATGTGACAAACAATAAGTAAAATTCGACATTTCAGAAGAAAAAATTCCAAGTAATTCAGTCCCATTACCGCTCACCTCGCACTTACACGAATATTGAGCAAAGACCCGTTGAATATCTAAAGTGAAAACAAATCAGCCGAGGCCTCATAAAAGCCGACTTGAAAAGTGACGACTTTCAGAAAGATATCCGTAGCGGCGGCGCTGTACAGAAAGATAACTGCACGTCAGTAATGTGCCAGGCAGGCGCGCGAGCAAGCGGCGATCAGCGGTATAAAATTACGATGCCGGTGTAAACAGTGAATCCTCCGCGGAGCGGCGCGTGTGATGGCTCGAGCCGCTTGGGTGGCCTCCCAGTTTCCCCCGCTTCGAGCACAGACGTCAAGCGCTGTTTCACGTGCTGCCCAGAAGCGCGCACAAAGCTCTGTACGTAGATACACTCGCACTGCTGTCTGTTTGTCTCGCTCTCGCTCTCGTTGGCTTTTTTCTTCGCTTCTGAAGAGAGAAAGAGAGAGAGAGAGAGGGAGAGAGAGAGGGAGAGAGAGAGAGAGAGAGAGAGAGTGAGCGAAGGGGAGGAGTTAGTGAACGCGCCTCGACTAATTTGCCTTTTTATATCTCTTTGCGCGACGCGCGTTGAGCTTTCTGAGCTTTGAGCGCTGGCTCGAGCTTTTGACGTTTGACTGACTTCAGTGACAGGGTTTCGGGAAAAATTGACGAGTTGAGTTTCTTTGAAAATATTTTGGAACTTGTACGGAGAAAAAGCTGGCAGGCTTTAGTCATTTTATTGTGGTCGTTGCGAATTTTATTGTAATTAAAATATATGTTCGACTCTTAGAGTGTCCGCAGTTATTTATGTAATTATTTGCTACGTTTTATTAATTTTATTTTTCGAATAAACATTATCCTTTAAAAAAACAGCATATGTTAGTCCGCAGTTATTTATGTAATTATTTGCTACGTTTTATTAATTTTATTTTTCGAATAAACATTATCCTTTAAAAAAACAGCATATGATGGCGAATTAGTTAAAATATTCTACTTTTCTGCGTACACTTACTCATATTTGTACAAGAATTTTCACATTTTAAGATTTTCTCAGAATATTATAGCTTTGCAATATATTCGAGCAATATCAAGACATTCGAATTAGATTAAATCCTTTCTAATATTTATTTTTCAGAATTTGTACCCTTGTCCATAAGGTTCATTAAAAATAAATTATGCATTCGGCACTTGGAGTACACCCTGCAAATCTAACCTTTGAGAATATAAATTATCAGAGACTTGTAAATTATGTTATTACAAAAATTATAACATTTATATTTGTCGCTAGAAGAAAAACGTGAAGATTGAAGTGTATATAATGCTTTCTGAACTGTAGTTTATGATCACTTAAATATATTGTAGACAATTAAAATTTGTATAGCTCTCATAGTTTCCTTCATTCTCGGTAACGTCAAGTGGACACGCCTGAACCACGGATATGCGTGAGAAGATTTTAAAATTTTCATAATTTACTGAAAATACTACGATCGTTTCCTCAATTCTGGTCCACAAAATGCAGCCTTAAAAATTTATTCCCCGTTAAAATGTAAAAATGTTGCAGCATATGACTAGAAAGCATAGCAGTACTTTATGGGTAAACGTGCAGTCGTACCTTCAACGGTCTAGTCGTATACGCGCTGTGCACTAAAAAGGGAGAAAATCCGAGGGCGATCTGTGTTCTCGGTCTGCGGTTTTCTCTTGTATGTCCGGAACACGTGCGGCTGAGCTTTCCGTCTGCGTTGTGGGACTGCCTGTGATCTCGGAGCGTTTTACCGAGCGGACGGTCCCATTTTTATTATCAAAAAACTATAAACGGAGGTCTCGCCGCCGCGGGCCGTAAAAACATATGAGCCTCTCTCGCGAACCCGAGGCTGCATCCTTGCGTGTTGTTTTATGTACGATCTCACGCTATGATAATAACCGAAAATATTGTTTCACACCGCGAGGACGTTTCTGTGAAACGCATGATTTCGTCTCGAATCTTGTACTCTTTTTCGTATTATTTAGAGCCGGACTTTATACAATTTCGATAAGAAATTCGAATATACATAGTATACGATTTTTTAATAAAAAAATAATTTACACAAATATGGCACGAATTCCTGCACAAACTTTGCATACTTATTTTGCGTCTACTTGAAAGTTTTATACAATTACTTTTTGGCAGAAATGTGTATTATTATAATTATTTTAAACGCGAGTCTATTACAATCATGACGATTTTTAACATAAAAATGCAGATCTATTTCAAGCGCCTAAATAAATGAGACTACACTTAACATTTATTTATTTTTAATTTTATGACGTATAATTATACGTTTGAAGGTATGTACTTCTTTTCAGGTATGTTCTTACTTTCATGTAATTCAATATTTTTATCAATATTATATATTCGATAATCTACTACAAACTGCTGTAGACAATTTTTATATACGATTGCAAATTTAAAACATATTCTGCTTATAAGGATTTATTGTATGATTTTATAGCTCTAAAAATGTTTAATAGTTGAAAGATCAATCAATTACAAGTATTACAATCACTATATTGTATAGTAAATTCATAAGAAACAGACTTAAAAACTTTAATCATAGAATTCTTTCCGTACGACTATATTTCAAGTGCCAGAGCGTGTCGAAGCACTTGAGACAATCGTCACGACGAGGCTTGATCGTTCTGCCTAGGAAACCAAACAGTAAACAGCCTGCAGTCCTACGCTGTTATGCGACTCTTTCAAGATTCCACAATTATTTTTCGTCTTCCTTCTGTCAAACGAATCGAGCCTTAAACTAGTAGTCCTAATAACTACTGTCTACAAGCCACAGTAAATCACAACAAGTGGCCCACCCCGAGATCTTTCTGATCTGCTACTAAACAGGTTTCATCTATTTCGAGCTTTTAATTTAGAGGCTTCTAGTCGGGAATGTTATTACAAAATTTACTTGAGCACATTCGCTTGTAAAAATCTTAAAAATTAATAATTTGCATTTTCATCAATTTTTTTAATATTATAATGTATTCGATTTACAATCTATAACGGGTTATAAATAATACTTTTGCTACGACTCGGAGAATAAGACAGATTTTACAATCGCTCATTAATTCTAGATATCTCTGGCATGAATTTTGATGACGTGAGCCGAATTGATAGCGGCGAAAAATTAAAAGCGAACGACGGATCTCTCGACGTTCATTTGTCTATAACGTACTACTCATCGAGAATCAAATACGTATCAGAGGTGTTTATTTCCAACGACACATGTGACATCGTGTCAGATTCCAATTGACGATGAGATGAGTGGAATATATTATACAACACGCTTCGATTTTTCTCACGCCGAGATCTTTTCGCTAAGGCCGAGTTTGTATTTGAGTGCATTTTGGACGTGCATATCAATGACGTTTTTATTGTTGACATTATTTTGATAGCTATATTTTGATTTTCTTGTCTAACGTGAAATAAAATTTTTGAATTGCTGATGTTTTCAATTTAAAGGAGACTTATTAAACGAATTTGACGATTATCGTTAATGAAAAATTGAATTCAATTATTTTACTTATACTTTATCTTTTACCGTATACAAACGTACATGCAAATGATAGTCAAAATTTTGATCAATTTATGCCGTTATACACTGAGAAAACTAGATATTAAAATTTACTACATATGCAGGAAAAATTACTATATTATATAGTAACAGACGGTTATACTTACTTTGTATTAAATTTTAGTATCTCAGATAGTAATTTCTATACTGAAATGAAATTTTTAAAAATAAAAATTTTTTTTTTGCTGGGCAATTTTACGCGCTTATTCGAATATGATTATTATTGATATTTAATGTTGTTAAGTGAATGAAATAATCGAGAGAAAGAAATTTTTCTGCGGCGACGGGAATCGAACCTGGACCTCTGGAATGGAAGTTGAGCGCGCTGACCACTTACCCAAACAGTACTGTTATATACTAAATTTTAAATCTGTTATATTAATCACATTTACTCATGGGTTAATATTAATAATAAATTGACCAAAATCAATAAACAATAGCAGCGAATGATATTTTATCACTTAATAATACCAGATAAACAAAAAACTATAGATTTTGGTCTCTGATTACTGCATAAATCAACTTTATAACCTCAAATTTTGGCACACGGAGAACATTCTTAAAATAATTTTTACTATATAATATAGTAATTTCTAGTAAACACATAACAAATTTTAAAATAATATGAATATAGTAAAAATCGTCATGAACGAGTATGACCTGCCGTTACTATCTAATATAGTAATCTTTTCTACATGTGTAGTAAATTTTAATATATAGTATTCTCTCAGTGTATGTAGTTTTATGACGGGTATTTACAAAAAATAAGATATGCCAGATCGACAAAGCAATTCAACTGTTTACCCTTTACAAACAACACTTCCAAACATTTTAAACTCTGATCAAACCCTCTCAAAATCCACTTGTCTTTACTACAAACCATCGCGAACTTCGATCTCCAATAACCAAACCCCTCGATATATCACTACAATCATCGTTCGTAATCAACAATAAATAATCACCGAAAAAATACCATCCACCGAGCAAGTACTCTTTACCCAAGTGACACGATTCTCTCCCCAGCATCTGCAGTGATCCACCATTGAAAGGATTGCTCCGACCAATGCCAACCGTCGCCTCTACTCTTTTTTAGGCTCTCGACTCCACCTACGCATCTTCGCGCCGCCCACCATCCAATGAAGCCAGGCTCGCGCTCGAGACTCCTATCGGCTCGGCTCGACTCTCCAGTCGAACGAAAACAGAGCTTGTGTAAGGTCCCGGGCTTATTAGCTGCTTAGCTTTGCTCCGTCGGCGAGAGAGTGGCTAAACAATTTACACTGGGCCGCCGAGGGTAAATAATTATAACCGGACGCGATCAAAGTCGCGCGCTCAGCCGCTGTTAATAAAGATTTTCGAGCGTGGCGATCCTCGTTTCGCGATGAAGTGCTGTTTGTGCGAAGGAGTTTACGAGATTATGAAACTTTGTTGAGTGTTGTATAATCTTAAGCGGGATAAGTGCACTTTATCCGATCCGATCACGACCATCAGCAAGCTGCAGTGAGAGAGTTTGCTTTGTTTCCTTTTCGTACGATCGAAAAAGCCTTTTGAGATGACCAACGAGTCCGAGACAGTGTCGTCCTCGCAGCACCTGCACCTGCGCGACCATCAGCAGAGTCAGCATCAGCATCATCTCCACGGTCACCACATCTCGACGGCGACACATTCGCACCCGTCGGCCTCTCTCAGCTACTCGATGTCGAGTACGAGCAACGCGACGAGGCCGACGACGAACGTCTCGAGTGTCATATCCAGCCTCGCTCAAGCGCAGAATCTCGACCCGATTCTCGGCGCTTCGACGTCCCCGAGCACGGAACCGCCTCGGAAACCCGGAGCTCGTCGCCAGGAGAAACCCCCGTACTCCTACATCGCCCTCATCGTCATGGCGATTCAGTCCAGCCCCGGCAAGCGACTCACCCTCTCGGAGATCTACACGTACCTGCAGCAGCACTTCCCGTTTTTCCGAGGCTCCTACCAGGGCTGGAAGAACTCCGTACGGCACAATTTGAGCCTCAACGAGTGCTTCATCAAACTGCCGAAGGGTCTCGGTAGACCAGGCAAAGGCCACTACTGGACGATCGACCCGGCGAGCGAGTTCATGTTCGAGGAGGGAAGCTTCAGGCGTCGGCCCCGAGGCTTCCGGCGCAAGTGCCAGGCGCTGAAGCCCCAGTACCCGCAGTACTTCCCGACGGCCGCCGGAGCCGTGCAGACACCCGGCTACGAGAACCTCACGGCCGCGGCCGTCGACTACGGCAACGGCTACCAGAACCAGTACCAGAACTACCCGGAGTACGCGATGTATGGCGCGGCGGACTGGACGTACCCGGAGGCGACGTACAAGACTCCGCCGATCGCCGAGGTGACCTACAAGACTACCGAAGTCACCTACAAGACTGGCGACGTTTACCGGAACGGCGAGATCACAGCTTTCAAGAACGAGCCCGGCTATGCCAGGGGTAGCGCACAGGAACAGCCTCCGGCTTTCAGACCGACCGACGCTTTTCAGAGCAACGTGAAGGACCACTTGCAGCAGCAGCAGCAGCAACAACAGCTACACTTGACTCAACAGCAGCAGCTGCAGCATCATCACCAGGAGATCGGTTTCAAGATCGACGCCGACGCCGAGAACGCTTACGGCAAATGCGGAGGTAACGTCTCGAGCTCCGTGCCGACGACGGCTGCGCAGAGTGTCATGACTACGGGCAATCCGGGACAAGATTATTACGCGGCTTACGGGAATTCGGTGCAGAATCAGGCGATCAACGTTAATGCCGCGATTCAGACGATGCTGCCCGGGTCCAGCAGTCCTGTCGCTGGGGTCAACTCGCCGCACAGCAGCTGCCATACGCCAGTTGCCGATCACAGTAAGTATTTTTATTCGACGTTGGTTTCTTTTGAAATATATAATTTTTTGTTGTGTTGATTGAAATTGTACGACTAAAATGAAATGAAAACTCGGGTTGGCAGATAATATTAATATTTGGGCTTTTTATAAGAAGATAAACAAAATAATATAAGCTTGCGTTTACATTACCGCACAAATAATAATAGTAATTTTGTTTGAAAAATTTCATTGCAATAATTAGGAGCTGAATATTTGACAAGTATGATGAGTATGAGGGTGTTGTAAAACAAGTAGTAAAAATAATTCTGACTTTTTCAAACTTTGAATTTATACGTCTTACGATAATACAATAAATTGTAATATGAAAAAATGTCGTAGCATTTATCAGATCTTTATAAAATTCTAAAATCAACAGGTCAACGTCTCCAGAACGGAAAATATGAGTAGAAACTAGAAACTAACGTAAACGCATACACGTGGGTGGCTTTCTTAGCGCCATAAAAACAGGGCAAGCGTTGACATTCAAGCTGAACTGAATACAGACCGCCTTTCAAATTTTTTTAGAGCTTTCAACGCTCATTAAGGGATTTTCTTACAGATCCGAAACGTGCAGGAAAACATCTGGGTGAAAATGAAATTTAAGATCTCAGTAATATAGCGCTGGGTTGTGTCTAGACTGCATCTTTATAATTTACGCGTCATATTATAGAGGCGACATTTTTGAACACAAATAAGGATTTTCATTAGCAAAGAATTATAAATTTGTTAATGATCATATCATTGTTTTAACTGTATTAAGTCAAATTAAAAAGTTAAAATAATGCAATTTAAAAGAGCGTCTCCTTTAAACAAAACTCGTCGTTACAATATGACAGTATGACGTGCTTAATTCTATACGAGGGAAAGGATACGCCGCGCTAACAGCGATCTCACGTTGAATGGCAGGCTTGACACTGTCGAAATAGACCACACACGAGCAGAATTTCAAACTGCAATCATATTCTTAGACCCTTTCTTGCTCCACTTTTTGTTATACTAAGACCTTTAATGACACAGCATGTGCGAACACGCAGAACTGAGAATGAGTAATGCGCCTCGGAGTGCAATAAAATTGTTTGGAACGTAGATCCAATGAAATGGATTTCAATATCTCTTTATTCATCGCTGAAGCTTCTTTTTTCATAACGAAAAAATCGCCGCAATTATATCGAGTATGAATAAATTATCATAAGTGCGCGAGAGAACAAAAAATTTGGCTCGTGCGAAGATTCCATGTAACGTAGAGTTGAGTCACTCGTGGCACATGATCGGGATGGCAATAAAAACGATAGTACGCGCGAGGGAAAAAGGCAGATAAAGAAGCGGACCTCTAGTGGAGTGTCCACTTGAAACCAAAGCGCGCACTCGAAATCCGGTACAGTCAATGAAACTACTAAATGATTCTTTACTGTGAGATTCAGAGCGTTGCATGCAGTATCGTAAATCATATACCTTGAATGAACATGAAAAAAGTTAATCAGTTTTAAATAGAGGCACCGTTAAATAATTTTTGAATAATAATTGAATTACTGAAGAATAAATTATCGCCTAAATGTAGATTTTTAATCATACAAAATTTGATCAACTTACAAAAATATCAATCATCTTTGATTTATATTAAGAAAATGTAAAGAATATTAAATTATAAATTACGAGCGATTCTTTACAAATAATAGGATGAACTTTATAAAAGCGCAAATAGCCAAAATTATAGCCATGTTCATAAAAAGTCTGAGCGATAAAATTCTAAATGAAATAAATGAAATGATACGCACCGAGACTAACGATTAAATTTCAATTGCAGATATGAGGCTACAGTGCTCGAGCGGCGGCAGCTCGACGAGCAGCGGCGGTGGCATCGTCGACAGGAAGCCGTACTTGGGCCACACGGCGACGGGCTCGATGGGCCTGAACACGTCGCTGGGCTCACTCGCCGGTTCCTTGAGCCTGGGAAACATCGGCGGACTCAGTCTACCCGGCGTTAACGTCCACTCCTCCGGCGCGACGCCGACCACCTCTATGTACTACGACCACATCAAGTACTCCATGTGAAAACTCTGACGACGTGTATTTGTCTACACACGGCTCCAGAGCCGATGGGAAATTTGATTGAATAGAATTCTTACACATACATGTGCCTTTTAATTTATAGGCGTATAGAGAAACGGACAGAATAATCGAGTGAGACAAGCAGTCATGCGTTTGAGTGTGTAAATAATTTTAATTGTGAACTGGATGATGCGTTTTTTCTCTTACGTACGTGTATTTATGCTTATTTTGGTTCGTCATTAATATTTCTTGCGAGAGTTGAATTTTAAAATGCTTTGAATCGCGCGTATAAAGCTTTGTTGAAAGAAGCTACGGTATGTTTCATACGATAGTTAACGAGTGCCACCCTAGTGGAAAAAAATGTTATAAATTGTTATAAATTGTAATAAAACGTAAAAAAATGTAAGAAAATGTAAGAAACTGTACCTTTTTGTTGGATTTCGGGCCTTTTTTCTCATACGTTTTTGTACACTTTCTTACATTTTCAAATTTGTTAACTTTTTTACGTTTTATTACATTTTATTACATTCTATTACATATGTAATGTGTAATGTTATTTTACCGCCTAATATAGTCAATATATAATTTTTTAATTATTAATTTTATAATAAAATGTAAAAATGCATAAGAAACTATAAGAAAAAGTAAAAGGATGTAAGCAGAAGTAAGAAAATAAAAAAGTCGCCATTTTCTTTGTAACGGGGTTCGATTTCGGAGGAAACTCGGCAATATCCAACCGGATCATAATCCCTCGGTGCGGCGGAGAACTCTCTCAACACCTGTAATTTACCCGCGTTGCAACGTAGCTCGCTGCGAGAACGTCGTGTTCACACGTGTGCTATCTCTCCGCACTCTCCTGTGCCGTGTCGGCTTCTCAGTTTTGCGTTGCAACCGCTTGTTGCAACGCCCGCGGAGGCAGCGGTATTTATAGGGAACGGGAGAGAACAACTCGGGAAAATAAAGCTAGTCCCGATTAAAACAAAACAAAATAATGATATATTGTGCGGCCAATATTTTTCTCTTTACAAATGTGCGCCGAGTCACCTCAATGTCGACTCGGCGTGGAGAGTATTTCACGAAACTTACGCTCGCGAATGAGAAGACCGTTACTTGGTGCCGCTGCACCAAGTCGCAAAGCTGTAGCCGCTGATACTGCTGCAGCAATACGGAAAAAGGGCTCAGCCCTACTTACGCGCAGCTGCCGTTCTCGGTAGGCGCACACCACACACTCACACACACTCTACGCCAGTGGTGTTGCTGGCTCACTGGCTGGAGCCGACGTCCTCTCGTTTGTCCGCTGATCGGCAGGCCGGGTCGTCCTTGCTTCTTGGAGCAGGAGTTGGCTTGGACGTCTTCTTCTCGCGACCACACACACTCTCACTCTCTCGCACGCTATCGGTCTTCGCTCGATGCAGTCAGTCTCACACAAGAGAGCTGATGCGTTCGCACCTATGGCCGGAAGGTATCTCTCTGAAATAAAAAGTAAAAAAAGGTCCAAAATCCAACCAAAACGTACAAAATGGTACGATTTGTTACATTTTCTTATATTTTATTATGTAATAGCGTGTATATAAAAATAGATAAAGTAACGGTAAATTATGCTTATTTACCAAATATAATGTAGTCCAAGTTCGCAATTACTGTTCATGAAACAGAAAAAAATAATCATAGTCATATGCGATAATCAAATATAACTAACTAACCAAAGTTTCATTGAAAATAACCATATAATTAAAGTAAAACTTAGCAAACTAGCTTTTTACCACTTATATTTTGATATTTCAAAATATGTTGTAAAATTTTTTAAAAAACGTATGTAAAGAGTTTGTTAATTAAGCAATGATTACTTTGCGTACAGTTGTTTGATATTATAATACTTCTTGCGATATACTGAAAGTAATGCAGCCAAATAATCGAAAGGCGTACTTTCTGAGCGTACTGTAATCAAAACAACGGTGATCTTTTATTAAGGAAGCGTTGCATGCGTTTCGCGCATTGTCAGTTGTTATTGAAAATAAAAGCCCGACAACCTCGGAAATATAATCTCCGTTATATGTTTATATATTCAAAATAACCCTTATATACCTGTAGCTATATATTAATTTAAGTTTCAATAAGTATATATGTTAATAATTGTCGTATTAAACAGCAGTAATTTGATAAAAAAATATAGACTTAAAAAATTCATTGCTTTTTCCCAATGCATCTTCAACATTATAGACATATACGCAATGTTGTTGTCTCATCATTCAAGCTGCTCGAGAAGAAATATTTTCCCGTGAGAAAAAAGGCGCAACATGCTGTCGGCAGATTTCCAGACCATGCGCTCTTTATCTCCACCGGACCGTACCATAAAAGAACAGATGATTTTTACCTCGGACTTTTGAGGTTTTAGTGCTTTTTTGTGTGGCTCATAAATTTGTCTGACGCGCTGACTAGAAGCAAATTTTCTAAATCTCGGTCGTCTATTTTAAAAACATGAGAGTTACATTATACAAATTAATAATAATGTACAACTTCTTTTAATTGCAATTCAATAGATTCTGAAATTTTTATATTTATTCGTATATGTCACTGATTTTTAATCGAAAACTTTAGTATACCAGCACCTGTACAGAAATAATTATTCTGACTTACTTTATCTCTCTGAAAACAACTATACGTTTAAGATTGTAGTTGGCTTTTTTAAGATAGTGGGAAATCCAGGCATCTTGAATAGACCAGACTTTGGCCTAGAATCATACGTACAACGAGGTGCAAGCTGAGCCACTCAACGAGCTCGTTGACAGCAGAACTTCGGCAGCTAAGCTCTGTCGGAAACTGCCGACGCACGACTTCATAGTTTTCTCATCGCCGAATTGATCTCGAAAAACATCTTATATAGACTTACATACTTTTTTTATTTTTATAATAGTATAGTCTGAAGGTACAGATTAAGCTGATTGTTTACTGCTTGAGATTGAATGAACATTTTTATATCGATAATGTCGAATTAAAAGGTATATTCCGGAAGTACGTGCCTGCCTTTATATCAACAAGGTATCGAAAACTTTATAGTCATATAGATGATTGAATTCAAGACTATCGAATAATTCGATCGATTATTTTACTGTCGAAATTAGTAACATTTATGCAGCACGCTTTGCGATTATATACGTACTTAATATATTAAATTCAAAAGGGTATTCATAATCGAGCAGCTCAGCTCAAAGCTCCATCCGTGCCAATCGGATATTTCTTAATCCCGAAACAATTCGGGAATCGAGTAACCGAGATAGAACACGGGCCGCATTGCACGCGCATGACGACATGTGCACGCCTTCGCATACATCCGATAGGATCTCGCTCGCGGAGTATAGAATCTCGGAGGAGAGATGCCGAGGAAACGCGCGCGAGAGCCAGAGGAAACGAACGAGGCAAAGAGAAAGAGAAAGAAGAGCCGCGGCTTCGAGGCAGAGGAAGGGGTTCGCTCTAAAATAATAAACTGTGTCTCGTGTGGTGTGTGCGGCTGCTCTCTCTCTCTCTCTCTCTCTCTCTCTCTGTCTCTCGCTCTCGCTCTCCGGCGTATACGCGCGCATGTATAATAGTGTCGAAAGCCGCGGTCGCGACTTTACATTGCGCAGCGATGCGCCCGCAGGAAATTTCGAAACTCGAGCAGTGGCGGCAGCAGCCCCTGACTGTTTGTTTGCTTTTCCGTTTTTTTATAGGCGCCTAAGGGGTTATAGGTGGACCTGGAAATTCTTTGAAATTTCGACCGGAGAGACGACGTTTTACTTCCTCTGCGGAGGAGCAGAAGAGATTTTTCTTTCGTGTAAGCTTTCGTTCGCTCGGGTTAGTCGATGCTTTTATTTTTAACAATTCAGATCGACCGATACCTCGAGCAAAATCGCCGTTTGCTTGTGCGTTCTGAATCAGATTCGCTAAACAGGCTGCACTGGAGTTTTTGCTCATTATTTCATAATCGTAACTTTTTATCGCTACAACGATTTATTAAAAATTTCTTTCCTTAAAACTGCGGAATTTAAAAAACGACTTTCAAACCGTAAGCATTTATGAGGGATATTAAATGCTCGAACTTTGCATTGATGTTTATTGCTTTAGGTACGAAATTTATTATCGTGATTCTAAGTGTACAGCGGGACAGTTCTACAATCAGAAAGGCGACGGATGAGATAAGCGTTCGTTTAAACAAAACGATTCGAGAAAACTCACAAGCAAATAAACATCGAAAAGTGGATGGCCTCATGATAAATCTCTGTATATTTATTGTTCTTTTGAAGGAAAGCATTGTTTTGTAATCGAAATGATGTTTAGACTATGTTAGAGCTCGACAAGTAGAATTTGATTTCTATTTGTAGCTTGAATATTATTTAACTTTTTATAGTAATGAATATAATACAATCCAGAACGAATAGAACTTATTAGGGTTGAATATCATCGTTTTTCCTAAATTAATTATTTTATGCCAAGTCGTTCACATTTCAAAAATAAAAAAAAAAAGTTTATCCACTTTTGGCTCTTGATATGATAAAATAATTTGCGGATAATTATATATCTAAATCATGAAGTGTATGTCTATTACTTAACGTCCAATAAAAAATCGTACATACACGTTCGGCTATTACGTGGATGTTTGGCAGTCTGATGGCCGAGTCAAGAGACCGCTAAGTGAATCATATTCCGATCCAAATCTCTTTCTTCTCTCGCTCTCTCTCTCTCTCTCTCTCTCTCTCTCTCTCTCTCTCTCTCTCTCTCTCTCTCTCTCTCTCTCTCTCTCTCTCTCTCTCTCTCT
>QLSS01000033.1:962073-1033069 GCA_024372645.1 Trichomalopsis sarcophagae | reverse complement strand
TCTCTCTCTCTCTCTCTCTCTCTCTCTCTCTCTCTCTCTCTCTCTCTTCGTCCGATGACGATAAACAGCTTGTCTCGTCGGCGTCTACCCGCGAGTCGAGCCCCTCTCTAAAGCGGCTTCGTTACTATTGTATATTATTTCCCCTCCCGCCGTAGTAAACAGTCTCGCGTTAAACATTTACAAAATGCTCGTCCGTCGACCGAGTACGAGTGCGATATCCCCGTGATGAGTTTGCGGCTTGCAAACGGCTCACACGATTACGCGTCATTGAAAGCTGATGCCCCGTCTCTGCAGATGTGTATTAAGAACCATTAAGTTTTGTATGAATGAATGAAACGGATAAAAAGATAATGTTAAGGAAAAAAATAATTTTATTAATTTAAATTTTTATCGATTGGCTGGTAATCACTTTGTAATTAGTGGATTAAGAAGTACAATAAACGCAAACGCGTATACATTATTAAAGAGATGTTGTTTTATTGAAAATATAATGATTTTTTTAAAACTTAAAACTAAGAATGAAAGTAAGCATTAGTACACGGAAAAAAATGGTTAGTTACAGTAACAAACCGCTTGGTAAAAAAAGGCACCAACTATTTTTTTGGTTAACCTTACCAATAACTTGATAAATGTTACCAAAATAGCAGGTAACTTACCAATTATTTTATTATACTTACTATATACTTGGTAAGATTAACCAAAAAAATAGTTGGTGCGTATTTTGCCAAGCGGTTTGTTACTGTTACCAACCATTTTTTCCGTGTAGATATCTAATTCGTGACAGCTAAGAATTAGAAGGAGGAGTTTTTTGGTGTCGATTACCGGCGCCACCAGCGTCGACGACTACCTACCGTATGATGACATCACAGCTTGAAGTGGATTCTTGAAGGGAGAAAACCACCCTGTAGGCCACTCGAGTAACCGGGAGGGCTGTTTTCTCGCTGTCTTCTTATTTTGACTAACGACGGCAGTCTATTTCACTTAAACCTTTACCAACCTGCTGTTACTGTTTGTATACGATTAACATTTGGTTATCTTCTTGACTATTTAAACATACAAGACTATATTTGAGCTGTATAAATACATTGTGGTGGATGTTGTATACATAAGCGACAATTAAAATAAAACGGATCTTAGATTTGTATTATAAAAATAATTCCTTTATCATACTGCGAACAAATAAAAATATTATTTTACTTTTTTTCTATTATTTATATTATGATTACACATAGTATGCTCGCACACTGCTAGCATTGTCGTTATTTCTACGCTTTTATTTTGTCATGTATCCAGGGCCTATCTTATTAATTCACTATTTAAAACTTGCTGCAAAGTAAGTATAGTGAAAAAAAAAGATTTTTTGCTTGAAAATCTATAATAAATTTATCAACCATCGCTATAACGGTAGCATACGTCTGTGACGCATGAGGTAAATCGTGCAATTGTAACAAACGCCAAAATTGATATTTAAAAAATTAGCTCATGGGAATAACAGCAACTGAAATTGATAAAACTAAAAGTTGAAAAAGTTAAAGGCGTTTTATTGTATTATTCAGTCAAAAATGTTTATTTTATCATGTTCAAACATACGCAAATCATAAAATACAAATTTTTTGAATCGAATTTGATATATATTAAATTGGAATATTAATTTCAATTAAATTAGAGAAGGAAACGATAGTATATTACTGCACTATTTGTCTAATTTACCGACTCAGCATTCAGTTTCAAATGTCAAAGCAGTCTACCCGATAACCTCAGCAGCCTAAGGCCAACCTACCCGACTGCTTTCCAAGCTGGCTGCAAAGATTCATTGATAGATGGCGGCTAAGTTTTCGGTGAATTCGAATTTTTAACTATTTTTCTATTAGAGAAAATATTACAAATAAATTTTTTTCGATTATGCACCCCACTTTAATGAGGTATTAAATGTTTATACATCGTATACAAATTGAAAAATAATCATAAGTAATAATAAACTTAAAATGCCTATCACCAACTATATCCATCTAGCACACTGTTCAATAGAATCACTGAAATACTACTCAATCTAAATATTTTCATCAATATACATTTATTTAAATATTTATATTGACATTATGATTATGAGAAATAGCAATGATTTGTATTAAAATATTATGATGATTGAATACAATTGATTAGATTGCCACTTCTTTAGTAATTCCGCATTCTAATATTAATGTGATGGTAATAATTTTAAAATATTTGAAAACTTAAAGAGCGTGGAATAAAATATAAAATATTGCAATAAAATCTTAAAATTTTTCAAACATATAATAGTGCATTTTTTATATATTCAGTATAATTTGAAAAAAAATAATTTATATATGTGCCTCAGCAATGGATCGTAGTTCTCCTATTATTCGCAAGGTGGCTGAACTGTATATTATTGTCACACGCTATCAATTTGCACGATTTAAGTTATAACAATTAGCGGGCTTCTGCAATGGGCATTTGGCTTAATATTTTTTAGTAAATTGGTGTTTAATGCTTACTAGGCCGACTCTCGCATTTCTTCTATAATCTCTATATCGTCGGTCCCTACGAAGAGTAGTACGGTTCAGATTTGCTACGAAGACTAGTACGGTTCGAATTTGCAGCAAAGACTAGTACATTTCAGATCTGTCCCACGTGAAAAAATCCAATTATTTTAAGAAAAGTAAATAGTTATTTTGTTTAAAACTAATAGAATTGCAATATTTTTAGAGTTGCGGAAATTTTTTTTTTAAATTTCGAAATTTAAAAAGTTGTTATAAGATTTAATATTAATTTTTTTCTTCTAATTAAAGTATTTAATAAAAATTTATTAAATTTCGAAATTTTTCAAAAATTCCTGGCAACTTTGAAAATATTGCAATTTTATTAATTTTAACCAAAATAACTATTTGTTTTTTTCCAAACTAATGGGTTTTTTCCATGTGCGAAAGATCTGAAATTTACTAGTCTTCTCGGCAAATCTGAACCGTACTCGTCTTTGTTACAAATCTGAACCGTACTACTCTTCGTAGGGACCGACGATATGGTCTTGTACTAGTATATATATTCGGTACTTAATCCAATCAGTAAATACTGATCCATTCCCTGGTAGAAAATAAACCAATCAAAATGGCCTGTGAATTAAGAATTGGCTAAAAATGTTGGCCAACGCTTATCATGAAAATTAGCCAACAATTTAACCATCGGTTCGGGAAAATTTAAAATGTAGTAATTTAATGTTATGAAATTTTAATACTGTTATAGTGATTTATAATTTCGGTTTGTGATATACCTATAATAAATATATTCACCGTGAATGTTTTTCAGGTCACCCGGAACTCTCAAAAATGTTGTCCAGGTGTTTATTATGGGAAAAAAATGTTAGGCTTAGTAATGCGCTTCGTGGTTTGCTGTGTGTAGGTGTAAATTCTGCTCGAAGATAATGGACACGTGTTACCCGCGAGTCTCGTAGATGACGTCCAGGTCTCCAAGAATCTCAGCAGCTAGTAATGATTCCTATACCCAGTCGAGTTCTGAGTACAAATCGCAGTTTATTAGTGAAATATAAAATTAAGGAAATTCCAAAATTTTCCAATATTTTCAACCTTTTTTTGAAGTCTTATATAGTAATATTTCCAAAGAGCGTGCTACCTATGTTTTATATTATTTTCCTTTCGTCGTAGACCTAGACATCGTCTACGAGAGACCCTAGTGACGTGCTCATCATCTTCAAACAGAACTTACATCTGCATATCGAAAGCCACGGAGCGTGCCAACTAGATTTCATTTTTTCCCCGCTGGACACCTGGACATCATCATCGAGAGTCCCGGGTAACGTGTTTGTCATATTCAAGAAGAACTTACATCTACACATCGAAAGCCACGGAGCGCGCTACCTAGGTTTCCTAAATCGAATCTAACCTCAAACGAGTATTTCAAATTGAACCATATGTTTACCAACTGAGCCACTTGTAATGTAACCAAATAAGCAGTATTTAAGGGTAACTGTTGGTTAAACCGTTGGCCAAGTCGTTCCGATTTGGCCGAGGCCCTCGGATTTGGCCAACCGATAGCGAATCAGTTCTTTACGTTTCTACCAGGGTTTCTTCGAATGTTGTCACAATTTTTCTCATGTATTGTTTTACCAAACTTTACACCCAGATTGCTGCAGCGTCTCGTTTCATCAGATAATATCGCTGGTCCGTATAAAGACGAGCAAAATCCAGATTTTCAATAAAGAGTAGCACAACTCAGATTTTTTCCATTGTAATGTCCCACGATTATATTCTTAAATTATATATCTGTACATCCTGCGAACCGGCAACCGTGTAAGCACGTAGAGAGTGCATACGGATCGAAGGTGCATCCGACTGCGACATCACATAACTGAGCGCCGAAAATCGGACCGAGTGCTCTGACCTCTGTGTCAGCACTCCTCGTGCGCGTGAAAGACGACTACAAGGCGTACGCGTCGATCTTTTGTGGCGAATGCTGATTGGACTACCACGATCTTTGTCATCTAAATTTCATAACTGCGTGAATCGGTACCGAGACTTTAAAAACCCCGGGGCCGATCCACACAGTGCCTTTTTGCGTAGTGACTTACTCACTGGCGGATACAACTGATTCTAAGGTGAAGCAGCGGTGTTTGCTAGTGTTAGTGTTTGGAGCGTGCTAAATCAGTCCCTTGGCATAGCATACACCGGAGAGCCCTTTGAATACAGATAAGTGCCACAGAGAGAAGTATACAAAGCTAAGGTCCGTCGAGTGGAATCTCCGGCGTTAGCAAAAGCAGTTGACCATCCCTACTTTTAAATTGCCACGTAAACACGTGTAGATAATAAAGTCAGCATCTGCCACAAAGGCTGATTAGAACCATCTAGAGTGCGCAGGATATTAATAATAGTCAGTTGTTAAGATAAATCATAAGTAGTTTACAATTAATAAATCAATAAGATTAACTTACTAAATACAACTGTAAAACGACAACATCCTAAGCTAAATATAGCAATCTCCGCCAACTCTGTAAACTAAACGTCTGTGAAGTGCTCTGGGCCAATAAAACATAACAATCAATAAATAAAACCCTTGTGTACTAAATTGATAACAATAACTAAACCTCAATCAGAACAAATAAATTCAATCAACTTCGCAGTAACGACGTCGAGGTAAGAGTACTCTACTTGTGGACTAACTATTAGCGTCCACGCACAAGACGAGTTAAGCGGACATAGAAGCAACGTCTGCCAAACGCAGCCTAGGACAGAATACCGTCCACACGAAAAATACGTGTCCCGGCAGACTAGCAGCGCGGGACATCCTCAATTTCACAGTCCGCGTATAACTTTAGTAACAGAACAGGCTCTCGAGCCGAAGGCTAGTTCTCGCGAATAAATAATTATTTGTAAGACTCGCGCAGCCCGTCCTACTATCTAGTACGGTCTTTACACCATAAGAAAATATTCACTATTTTTCAAGGAAATACAAAGATTGTTAATAAGACATAACTGATAAAATTCCAACATTCGTTGAATTGTCGAATAATTTAAAAAATGTCTTAGCTTTAAATATATTTATCTGAACTTTTAAATAAAAAAAATTGAAATTTAAAATGTTTTTTAAATTATTCGGCAATTTAAAGAAAATTTCAATTTTATTAGTTTTGTCTTAATAATGTGTGTATTTTTTTGAAAATCTTTTCTCAACGAATATAAATCTTTTTTCATTTAACAATCGGAGTTGTCCGCTACGCCCGGGCCCTTACATCTCGCAGTGCAAAAAAGTGCTACTTAGGTCGAATAATTTTTTTAGAAAATTGTAAACTTCTGTAGAAATATTCGTTAAGATCCAAGATTAAAAAATCCAACCAAAATGTCAACATCTTATTATTGATGAAATCAGAATTCATAACAGAAACCAGGATCCGCAGCCTCCGCACTATTATGGATACTCCACAGGGCTACTCATACAGTGGCGCCCCGAAAGCAGTCGAACTTCTCGAGAAGCTCGGTGTGTGCTGCTTTCTCGATATGGTAGAGAATAAGCATTTACTGGTAAGGTAGAAAATGCTCAAATCAATCTGAGATACCGTTTGTAGAACTTTTTAAAAAGTATTCCTTACAGATTAGTACTTTATCTCAGTTCGGTTGCATACCTACCAATAAAATTATTAAAGCATTTTGAAGACATTAATGATCGGTTTGATAATTATTTATTTTACAATAACTTACAATCAACAATTATTTAAAAAGCAAAATCTAATTCAGTCAAATAATAAAGTTTAATCCTTATATTAATTAGAGAAACAATGCGTGTTTACTTTTTTCTTCGCGTTATGAAAATTCAAATATCAAAAACAATTAAGTGCACATCGAAATCGCTCTTTCAATGAAAAAGGATAGACTGACGCAGCCAACCTTACGTG
Organism: Trichomalopsis sarcophagae; assembly: GCA_024372645.1. Classification (NCBI taxonomy): domain Eukaryota; kingdom Metazoa; phylum Arthropoda; class Insecta; order Hymenoptera; family Pteromalidae; genus Trichomalopsis; species Trichomalopsis sarcophagae. The sequence goes on along the minus strand of QLSS01000033.1, from coordinate 1,026,648 downwards.
CTTTATCCTAGACTAAATAAAAACATTGTTGGACCCCTCCGTATATTTTCTGAATCAATATTGAAGTCCTTGCGCAGCCTTGGAGTAACAGGTAGTTCTCTTACTGATCTACTTTTTTTCAATATTTCAAAATTTGAATTCCTGATCTGATTTCAGTACAGCTTCTTTTCGTATGCCATATATTTAAAAAAAAATGATGAGGTCGTACAATTAAAATAACTGCATAGCAGTAAAATTAATTTTAACGATCGCTACGCGACAAGGAGTCGACAGATTGTAAAGAAAACTTTCTGTGCGCTCGCGACTTTTCACGAATAGCGTCAGGAGGCCACTTAAACCCACCATGACAGGCTTGATCGTTGCATTCAGAAATTATTAGAGCCACACAGCGTCGATTCTTTCATTTTATTGCAGAGCGAGAAGTTTTAGATCTTTTCGAGAGGATCGTAAAATTTCAAATGATCTATGATTTTTTAATAGTTCCTTCGTCACAGTATATAATGCACAATGATAACTGCCAAATTAAATATTTTAATGCGATATAATATATTCCTTCGAGGTAATAATATCATCATTAATTAAAAAAAAAAAACTTTAATATTCCTAAAGTCTCGGGTTAAGTAATACACAGGATCTAAAATATCTCATTACACATGTAGTGGATCTAAAATATCAGTAATTTGCTCGCCTAATTCCATGCAACGTCGACACGAGTGTATACAAAGCAAGCCGACAGTCCCTCTTTTCACGATCCCATCCCTCCCAAAAACATTATCATGCTCGAAAACTAATATATATGCTGCGCACGTGTTTCCAATAGTTGTACACCCATCTTTCTCTCTCCTTCAGTCCCGAAGAAACAAAAATCCGTTATCAGCGTCCGAGCGCCAGCTTAGGCACCCCGACAAAGGGAGAAAAAAATCCGTTCAAAAAAAGGGGCCCTGCATAATCCCTCTCTCGCAACACAAAAGCACACAAACTCCTCAAATTTTATCTCCTTCTGTCCAAACTCTCACTCCCACACAGACACACGCGCGCGCGCACATGTTTGCATGCGAGTGTGCACTCGCGCTGCGCACATTTGTTTCGGCTTACAAGGCCCCGAAGCGGCGCGCGCACGCCCATCTGGAAGGACTCAAAAGCGCCGAGAGAAGGATAGACAGGAAAAAAGTGGAAAAACTGAAAGACGTGCAGGAGCCGAAGCCTCTCGGATATTCACCGTGAGGAGAAGTAAGGGGTTCGCGTGAGGCCCCGATGTAGATTAGGCTCTCGGCAGATTAAATGTCAACGGGTGAAGGCGCCACCAGCTGTTAATCCGTGATCGAGTGAGAAAGAAGCCGAGAGACCTACGGGAAAATCGGCCCTGAGATTTGAGATTCCGCGAAGTGTTGCTCGGGTATTCCCGGGGCTGCATAATACAGCGCCCGATTGGATTTGCGAAGGCGCGGGCAGATAAGTGGCCTGCAGCTTTAATTGGGAATCAGCGCAAGGAAATCTTGATTTTTTCCCGACGCGACGCTGCAGCTTGCGCAACGTGGAACACGGCGTGACTGGAAAAACATCGTTAATAAGCAGAGCTGAGAAGTGTGACCGACGGTATTTTCGAGCGTTCGTTTGATCGTTGCTTTTCGAAAACAAAAGTTTTTTGCCTTCAGACCATGAGAAGGCTATTGTGATATTTTAGGCGTTCTTTTCGTGTGCGAGCCGGGAAAATATTCTAATTAGAGGGACTGAAATATTTTAGTCGATAGCTTTGGAAATAGAGTTACGTAAACTTAATGGAGATGACTAATTAGAGCATTCCAACGCGTTGCATCATTAATGGGACCATTTATTGCAGAAGCATAATATTATTTTCTGATAATAATAGATAATGCACTTAGGATCGAGAATCGAACGAATTTGAGTCATCCCTGTATTATTCCATGCTACAATATAAATACGATTAAAGTATCAAATGTTGTGCATTTGTTGCATTAAACGTGAATTTCGATCGAACTATACTCTCACAAGGCGACAAAAGCCTTCTTATCTTTTAGCAAGTAATATAACTTAACGCGCATCCAGCTGAGCGCACATCCTTGCGTCTCTCTCTCTCTCTCTCTCTCTCTCTCTCTCTCTCTCTCTCTCTCCTTCTCTCGGTACTCATTTATAGAGCCCGCGCGATAGATATTTCGAGGTTTGTTGTTGCAGGTACGAAAATAGTATCACCGTACCGCAGTCGCCTCCAGAGACAGAGAGAGTAGAAGGAGGGAGGAGCGCAGGGCTCTCAAAAGTTTTGATGACTTATTAAGGATAGTTTTCTCAAAAAACAAAGCCCGACGCGGCTATCCGGCTCGCGCCTAATTTCCATATAATCCAGCGTCATCCTCCAAACAATATAATAACGGCGCGATCGTAAAAGTCGCCAAGCGATAAATCTCGGGTAATAAAACGGCTTCAATGAGAGAAGAAGAGATGCGCTAATAGTGTTTTCGACGTCGAATAATGGCGGCACAAAGCGACACTTTACTCGGCGAAATTGCCACGGCACGGAGATTTTGCTTTCAGAGGTATATGGCAGGTATGCGCAGCGCACAAGAGAAAACGGGGCGTGGCTATACCCGTAGTGGTCTCCCGTGCGGGCTGCGGGTATAGTTACGACGATTATCGAGGATCGCACGAGACGATTCTTAAGGTGGGTTTGGGAAATTATCTGTCCGCGTGATTAACTACCGGGGATGAAGATTCTGGGCTGGCGATTAGGCCGGAGAAATGCGTGAAGAGCATTGGCGAGCTGCTGGTATCTACCTGCGCACCTTTCAGTTTATCGCTTTGGAATTTATGTACTACAGTGTACAATGTGTATTTGTGTGTTCAGTTGACGAGCATATTTCATTGCACAAATGCGCAGTAAAATAATCAATTTCAATTTGGCAATATTTATTTGATTTTATTTATTGTAAATTTGATTTGATAAAATTGATAAAGTCGATTTGATATTATTCATTGTAAAAGTTAATCATATGTATAATAAAAATGCAACATATAAGCTTTGTATTTACGGATAAATAGAAATATTTGATAAAGTCCACGCAGAAAAATTCTTCGTGATATTTGCTTAGCTGTTATAAGCGAAATTTACTTTGAAAACTAAGCTGGGTTTACTAAATATCTTGCTCAAAATTAGCTCAACCGGTTTAGAAATATTTACTAAACTCAAGTAAAGATAACTCATTGAATAAATCAGCTATAATTTAACCTAGATGTATATAAATATTTGAACCGATTATCTTCATCTAAATTTAATTATACAATTTTTGCACAATGCATCACAAAAAGCTTTCAAAATTGTAGCTTATAATTCCAAAAAATTCTCCGTCCGAAATAGCTTCTTCAAAACAATTTCATAAGACCATCATCATCCCCCTCAAGCCGCACCTCCAACTTTACGAGCGCCGTAGCGAATAGGTGCGTGCGTCCTCGCCACCATTTTACCAACGCGCGCATTGAGGGGCGGATGAAGAAATCGCGCGTGTCTATATAGGAAGCAGTCGATAAAGCGGTCGCTCGTCCGCCTAAGCGAGAGATCAAAGGGCGGCGACAACGGATATGCGTATAAACGAGCGGCACTTCATCCGAACTTTCGGCCTCGCTCGCAGCTCTTCTCGCGAATATACTTCCCTCTTCATCAAAGACCCGCGGACGGATAAATGTAAGCGGCCGTTTAGCGCGAAGCCGTCGCTAATTTTAATTGCCGGATGATTTACCGTTTATCTCCCTCTTTCTTTTTTCGCAAGCGACAAGGCTTATTTTATTTACTTTTATTTTTTTTCCAAGCGGTTAATGGATGCAGTTTGGAAGATTAAAAGCTTAGCGTATAAGTTTTGACAATCGGGAAAAGTGCGGTCGAATGGGTGGTGCTAGACTCTGTTTCAATTGCCGGCCTTTGAGAGAGTTTTCGAAAGAAACACGCGAAATGTTTTTCGAGAAAATAAACTACTTACTCATTGGGCCGCAGGAGCTGCTTCTGATTGATGAAGGATCGTAAAGGAGCGGCGGGCTGAAAATAGAGCTGCCGCGTGGAATTTTGACAAATTTTTTTGTTTGTTCAATCGGTATAGAAAAATATATAAATAAATGCTCGTTTGATGTTATTTGAATTTATTTATTTACAGGCGTTTTTAATAAGTAAAAGAACATTAATATAAACCACAGGCATGTGTTATTGCTTAAAAAATATTGCTGAGTACACACGAGCGTATATCGATCTTTGAGTGGTCCGCCGCACGAAAAGTATATTGCTGCATGTTTGCTCGAATAAATGCGCGGGTGCAATATTCGGTTTGCTTCGATGCCACGGTCCGTCACCCCTGCGGCTGTTTTCCGAGAAAACAAAGGAACTGATCCGTAGGCGATATTTTCTTCTGCTTTCTCGTATCTTCCCGCCGCTCTCTCTCTCTCTCTCTCTCTCTCTCTCTCTCTCTCTCTCGCGTCTCTCTTTGTGTCCCCTCTTGGCTTCCTTCCGTCGAATAAAAATTTTCTCGGAAAAAAGAATTGGTTTATGGAAAAATGTTTATAAGTATAGTGCGTGTGCTTCCTGGCTATTTTTAGTTGAGAGCATTCGAAATTCCAAGCTCGCAACCCTTCGGCAGATACAATCTTCATACTAGACCTACAAAAGTTCGCTATATTTTTAGTCCAATCAAAAAAGGTCACAAAAGCAGCTTCATTTGACATCTCCTTCGCGATCCTCTAACTCTAAAATTTACCACCCCCAGATCCGTCACGTCAAATCGGAAGTAAAGCGTGCCACATCGCGCGGGCGCGAGATTCCAAGCGATCTCGTACCGCCAAAGGCCCGGGGTTCATGCCCAATTTGCAGTGACGCACTTTTTTTTTCTCCCCACGGGATCGGAGACACAAACGCACACTCCGGAATCGAGCCATTAACGTCGCACCCGAAATACACTATATGGCAACGGTGGCAGACAGCCTGGCACCATCTTATGTCTCTCTCTCGCTCTCTCTCTCTCTCTCTCTCTCTCTCTCTCTCTCTCTCTCTCTCTCTTACATTAAAGGAACAGCGATGGCATATAGGTGTCTGTATATATATATATATAAAAGAAGTGTCGCCCCGGCAATAAGGAAGGCTCGCTGAGCTTGAAAAAACAGCGTAGAGCCGCGCTAATATCGGATAGGCCGTGAGCCTGAGAAAACAGTCGTACAGCCAGGAGACCACGTGATGGAGACCTGTGGTTGCAAGCCTTCTATGCTCTACTCTGGATTTGCTTACGGGGTGTGTATATATATAGATGTATAAGTAGAGAGTATTGACTGTGCGGATGTGACTGGATGGCCCAAGGGCTCATTGATGAGGATTGGGAATTGGAAATACGCGGACTGTTGTGCAGCGTCACGTATAGTATAGATGTGATCGCGGCCTGAAGCTCACCAGGATTGCGACCCTTGATTGTTCGCTGCTGTGACTATTATACTGCGGATGTTGAAAGCGTTATTAAAATATAGAAAATTAATAAGATGAGTCTTTCCGAAAATGTTATTTTTATATGTATTGTTGCTTTTGAGGAATTTAGCTTTCATTATCGTTATTGTAAATTATCGAAATTCGGCAATGCATAATGTTAAATAATTATTTAGCAAAGTTCGATAATGTATTGAAAATTTAAACAAATGAAATTATTGCACGTGCTATAAAACACGCTTTCCCAAAACTTCAAATTAAAGGTGCAACTAGACAATCTTTAGAAGCAACTGAATATCTGATATGAATTAAAATCTTTATCTGCAATTACGGAAACATAATTAGACTCCTGAATCAAATCGCAATCCCACAATACAAAATCATTGACAAACTGTAAATAAAATATCTAGGCAGTCATGTGCCTATGTGCCACCTATCGTCGCTATAGCCAGAAAACCGGAACGCTTAAGCAATTGGGAAGGGCTAGTCCAACAATTATTATCTAAAAGGATCCTGCATGCTCTTATAATTTTTATTATAAATATACGAATGAAAATATACAAAATTAAATTTAAACACTCATAACGAGCCAATCCTCATCCCTCGAAAAAAAAAATAAAATAAAAAAGAATCAGATCCCGCAGCAAACACACACACGCACGTGTTTACGTTCACAGGCGCTACTCTCTCAAATCAGTCCCACATCGTGAAAAAAGAAAAATGATGTCCGCCCATACACGCACGGCCCTCTCGATGAGTCGACGACTTTCCCGTGTCCTCCCACCCCGTCAGCAGCCTATACCGTGATGCAGGAGTCGGAAATTCGTTCGGTGCGCGTCGCCAAGCTGTCTAGCCCAGAAAAATCTAGCGCGCGCCACGCTGTCTGGCGCACTAAACATAGATGCATCGTCGGCTCTCTACCGTAATATATGTGTTTGTGGGGGAAACAGGACTTCCCTGGACAGGATAGCATCGGCTCGATATATCCGATCTTGGAGCTGCGTAAACAGACGCGCGTCCTTTTTCACGCGCTACTCGTGTTGCGCCGGCTATGTACTGGACTCCTGGTGCGAGCGAGCGCGACCTGATATGTGAGTGGATGAGGGAAGCGCCCGCGGGGAAAATTATCGTTTCCTTAGCGAGCTCGACGGGGGCGGTGTTTTAGTAATTTTAAAATTAATTTTACTTTATTTTATTCCGCACCGATCGTCGACGTATTTAACGCTTTGCAGGAATTTAGCCGAGCTGTTGTAATAATATTCGCGTGTGAAGCCTGATAGTCGAATGCAGCCGTCATTATTGTTGTCATATTATATTAATCAACATATTATCGTTAAGCCTTGCTGTAATTGAATTGACGCAGTCGACGTTGCAGGGGAAATGAATCTATTAATTGGGATGACGGAAATAGTAGCTGCGCAAATTGGATAAATTGCCTTCCCCGCGGCTAAGTACACCAAATTGCCATATAATACATTGTAAACAAACTGCATAATAAGCCACCGATATCAAATGAGTATCTCTAATATATCCTAATGCGTTAAATTTGGGAATTTACTTTGATCGAAATAAACAAAAACTTCACAGATATTTCTTTGTCTTGTGAGTAAGATAATTATTATTTTTCAACCAAATATGGAGCGTGAAAAATATCCTCGTTTGGCGCCCAAGCAAATTATTTCTTTTTTCGCCTGAAAACCCGCGTACGAAATTATTATCAAAATAAACGTTTCCTCGCCACTATACAATAATCGTTAATTTATGCGCGGCAGTGACAGAGCATTAAAATTAATGCACTTCTCTCTCGATAAGAATCCTGCAATTGTGCGCAAATTAATAATCCAACGAGGACAAACAGACGTCAGCGCCGAAAGTGCATCGAATAACACAGCCGCAGTCTGCGCGAAAAAACACGTGACTGCAAATTTTCCCTTCTCCTCTCCGGCCTTTTCCCTCATTTCGACTGTCCTCCTTTCTGACAGACTAATTAACGAGCTGACGAAAGGGACGGCCAATCTTCGGTCCACTTCCTTCCTCGTTTCTCGGATAGCGGCGCTCAAGCTCCTTCGAAGCTCTTCATCGGCACGTGGGAAATCTTGAAGACGTCGCCAGGCACGTTCCATCGGAGTCTTCTGGAAATCTTTGTTTTCGTTGAAAAAACGGAGAGATGAGAGAGAAGCCGCAGAGAGGAAGGAAATGAAAATTCTTCCCCAGGCTCTAATGGAGTGTGAAGAATTAATTGCTGCGTGCGGATCAATGATTGAGCTCTGCATGATTGTGGCTGCTGCAGTTTCTGAAAAATTTGTAAGAATATAGCAAATGTATACGTTTATAATAAAAAATAAAATTAATTTACAAGTGTCAACTTTGAAAAAGTCGATATATATATTTATAACTCGATAGAAAAACTGGCGCAAGACCGATACCCCTCACGAGTCTCCGTCATCGATCCTCGCTTGCTCTCAACTGCGCACAAAGTCGCAGCAAGCGAGTCCTTAATTGCTCCTAAATAGAGCCGTCCGTCGGGACTCTCTTTCTCTCGGCTTCGAAAAACGAGATAAAAAGACAAGCTATGCTGCTGTGTCGTGTGGCATCCGGGAATGTTTTTTCGGTAGCCGCGCCGCTGTCAGTCCAAAGAGATGACGGGCGCGAAAGCGCCGCGTAATTGCTCGAGTTTTCGATCGAATTCTCTCTCTCTCTCTCTCTCTCTCTCTCTCTCTCTCTCACACACACACACTCGCGCGCGCTCGCGAGTAAAAATAATATGGCGTGCGAGAAGACCCCTTTTGTCCTGTGGGGAATGCGCGCGAGGGAGTGCCCGAGGATTTTCATTCGTCGAGCTGGAATGCATCGAAAGGCCCTTCTCCTTTCGTTATTGAACGCCGCGCGGCTTCGGTGTGACACGGTAGCTCACGCCTCCTCTATAGCAAGCGAGGTGAGAACGCTGTGTTTGGGTTTTGGAGCGTTGTGAAATTATTTTTTCTCGGTTAATCGATCGATAATAACTATAATTTTAAAAATTAAAACAAAATTAATCGCTCCGATAATATACATTACAGTATTGCTGTCCCATTTTCCGGCTCATTAGCGCTTTAAAAGGACGAACAAAAACAGCGTTGATCCGAAAAATAAAGTTAATTTTCCATTGTACGAAAATTCCGCGATAAAAGAGACCCCCCAGTGAAAAGTCCGGCCTTGCCACAATGCCCAAGGACGAAAAAGCTGACTAGCGTCGGCTGAGCCAGTGACGCGGTCAGTGGGTCTTTTTCCTACCTCCTAATTCCATTCTAGCTGCTCTTGTATTTATTTTGCCCCGTCTTCCATATTGTTCTTTCCTCTTTCTTCCGACACTTTCTACCGCCGCTAATTAACATAAATATAATATTTCAGGCTTCGGTGCGTATTTTCCTACCGAGGCACAATGAGAAAGGGTCCGAAATGCCTTGACCTACTGACGACGGCAAATTGGAATGTCTTTTCCTGGCATTCTGGATTGAAATTGCGAGTAAAATTTACGATCTTATTTTACGAGCTCGATAATCATATCCCTTACTGACGACATCATCGCGCTTACAGAATCAAACTTTTCCTCGAGCAAACACCCTCCAACAAGCTTATCGCAAGATGAGAGTCGGACGACTTATGCCGCGTAATTTCATTAAACAAGCACAAGTCACACGAAGCGCAAAAATTTCCGGCAAATCTCCTGCGCCAAATTCCCGCAGCCCCGAGTTCTCCACGTCGTCGTCGTCGTCGTCGTCACCGCAACGCAAAGTCAAGCCAGTGCGTTATCCCTGAGCAGATCCAAGAGAGCAGAGCAGTGTACAGCAGAGAGAGAGAGAGAGAGAGAGAGAGAGAGAGAGAATCGAACGAACCGTGTGTTTTGACACGACCGCACCTCGGGGGATAATCCGTTAAACGTCGCTCGCCGGGCGGTCTTGCCCCTTTTTCCCCGGCGGACGACATGAGCTGCGCGCCCGCCATATTCTAATCCTGACGCGTGCGCGCAACTGCCGGACATGGCTTGATGCTTACTGGTGGCATTTCGGACCTCTACACGCTACACACTATTATAAGCCGCATATTTTAATACCTCGTGAGCTCTTTTCCACTGGATTATGTATAGGTGTTCGTAAGGAAGGAAGGACTGCCGGGGATTCCCCGGATGAATTGCCGCCGATTGACTGGTGTTTACCTTTTGCTGGTGGATTTCCGACAAATCCAAGTGACCCGCTTTCCTCGAGACTTTTACACACATTCAGTGGAGGGAAATTGTGCGAAGCGCGTGCTTCGGGACAATAGAGCATTGTTGGCCGAACTACGGGGGAATAATTGTCCAGCTGGTGGGTATAATAAGTACACTCGATTTCTCGCTTTTCTTGAACAAGGCTCAAGCTGCGAGTTAGATCGGCTCTTTTTACGACGATCTGATGAATGCCCACGTCAAAAATCAAATTACGTGTCATTATAATTGAAACTCTTGACTATAGCTCCGAGAAAAAAACTTTAACGACAATCTATCAGCCTAATATGAAAAATCGAAAATATTATTTCTATTAATTCGATCAGAATCCCAATCGACGTCTGTTTTTATGAATAATTTCAGACGCGTGTACGAACGACAAAGGAGCCTTTGTGCGAGCATTAACGCAACTCCTAGCGAGAGCTGTGTGTGCGTGCATTCTTTTTTTCTCTCCGACTCTCTATTCCTCTGTGTTACGAGAGAGAAGAGCGTCTGTCGAGCGCGGAACGTCAAGTGTAAGTACCTCTGACTCGAGACACCCATAGCATAACCGACGAATTATAATCCGTAGGCGTCAATCTCGCATGGTCATCGCGGATCAAAAGTTCTCCCTCTCTCTCTCTCTCTCTCTCTCTCTCTCTCTCTCTATATATATATATATATATATATATATATATATATATATATATATATGCTTATATTGCAGGCACGTTCTTTATCTCCCGCTGACTTCTGCTGTCTGGCTTCTCCGAACTTTACAATATCGTTTTTTACGTTTCTTTATTTTACTCGTCGGATTTTATTGTAAGCGTTTTATTAATAAATAGCTGCGGAGAAATAAAAATTTCGAATAGTACAATAATTTAATGCCGAGTCAATGAAAAGAAATTTTTTAAATTATATTTAACACAAAAAATCTTTAAAATTCTAATTATTTAATTCTAAATAAAAACGTTACTATAGCGATGTATCAACCGCTTATAAATTATAAATTTCCTTACGATCTCTCTCTCTCTCTCTCTCTCTCTCTCTCTCTCTCTCTCTCTCTCTCTCTCTCTCTCTGTCTCTCTCTCTCTCTTGGCCGTTATTTCCTGCTTTATTCTTCTCGCGAGATTCCCTCGCGCGCCGCGCGCCTCTTCAGAATGACAGGAGGCATCCGTAGCACGCGCGCGTCTTACTCCGGTATCTCTCTCTCTCTCTCTCTCTCTCTCTCTCTCTCTCTCTCTCTCTCTTTCTCTCCCCCAGTATTTATTCAAGACACCTTTCGCTCGACGAAAGAGTCAGCGAAGTGGATCCGCGTAGGCGAGAATCGAACGAATTAAAACGACGAGTCAGCCGCTGCTGGGCTACTGAGAGAAAGAGAGGACGACGTCAGGTGCGGAAATTGCAAATGTTTTTATCTGTTCTGGCGATGTATAATGGAACGATGGGTACTCATGTGAGTTTATAAGAGATCGTTTTCAAGGGTTGAAAGCACCTGCGTACTACGGGTCGCTTGCTAGCTTCCGAGGCATGTTTGATATCGAGATTATTTTTTTAGGATTTTTTGTATCTGGTGGCTTTGCATCGCTGGACGCAACTGCTACTTTACAAATATACTTATAGACGGCTTTGTCTCTATTTTTATGTATGAGACTCTGAGGCATTTTACTTGTAGGTGCTATGTTGAATTGGTTACTTAAAAGGAAAAATTTCAGTCAGTATATTTTATGAGAAAATTGTTCACAGCATCTTACTGAATTATTATACAAAATATGTAATGTAAGTAAGCAAACTCGTATACAAAATAACTCCAGATAGACCTCGGCAAACCGCATAATTCAGCTCGCAAGAAAATCTTCGAAAAATTCGGAACCAGTCCTAAAACAACCTGTTTTCCCGATTGACAAACAAATAGATTCACGCATACGACAATATTATATTCATCTTCGCCTCGCTCTAAAACATACACATACACACACATCAACGACCGACGGATAAACTTTGTTTCCAACACTCGGATATTTGGCCGCTGCCGATGCTGGTTAGCGTAGGGAAACGAGGCGTGCGACATTTGTTTGTGTAACACGTAAACGCTCGCATCCGACACTTGTCGTGCTGGGGGAGGGTGTCGAATTTTTTCTCCTCGGAAATCGTAGCTTGGGAATTTGTAAAACTGTGAGGAAGAAGTGCCAGACTAATCGTCGGCGGCTCGTGCCAATGATCGTATTTATAGTTTCTAAGCTTAATTTTAACGCACATGCTATGACATGCAATCAATTTACGATTTTATACGCTAAGTAAAAAGTGTGAGAAAGCAAAACACGTTCATATTTTGCGAGAATCCAGCGACCGAAGAAAAAGTGAAGGAGGATTTATCGCGGAGTGTTTCTCGAAGCCGACGCCACGTGAACCGCCTACACGATCCTTTTGTCTCAGACTGATGGAGCATCCGGTTCCGGTTTTTATCTCCAAACCCATAGCCACTCGCTCGAGAGAGGTATACCGCGTTGCCTATGTGGCGTAGCGCTACAACATATGTGCAACACGTCTTCTGCGCTTGGGTTTGGGAGGATAGCAGCAAAAGGTCGCTCATAACTTTACGGCCTGGAGAAAAATTTTTTTGAAGGGACAAGCGTTAAAAATTTAGCTGTCAAATCAGTAAAGAGTGTCACCGAGACGTAATATGATAAATGGAAGGTTCATTGCTGGAACTTTTTTTCTCAGCTTGGAATATGATACATTTAATTTTTTTGTATGCGACGATAATACGAATGAAAACGTGACGTGAATCTAACACTTTTTTGGATTCAAGAGAATTAAATATCACATCGCATGCTTAGTTGTCTAGTTTATACTCAATCATTCGATCGGATACGATTATTGAGATAAAGCTATAGCTAACTGTAAGAGTACATTTTCGAGATAGACGCATCAGTATAGACAGCTGCATATGGAATAATTAAAGTTGAATCCAACTATCATTTAAAACTTTCAACTATACTTTAAAAATTGTTAACAATAAGCATATACCATACTCTTAATCAAATAGGCATCTGAAATCGGAAAAATTTATTGATCAAATTTTTTTTAATTTTAGCTTTGATTTACTTTATTTTATTTTATTTAAAAACTTAAAGCGTCCATGCATTCAGTTAAAGCGTGTTCATCAAGTCTAGTAACAGCAATAAATTTCGATTAATATTTTTTTTGCTTCCTCCTACAGAAAGCTTTGTAATAGTAAAATTTTGAGTTTCTGTAAAACTTCTAGAAAATACTTTTTAGTGTGTTAGAAGTTCAAATCAAGTGTTTTTGGAAAATGTCCGTATGGATGTGTGCATATGTGTGTGTGTGTGTGTGTGTGTCTGTGGATGTATATGTAATATTTCTGGAACTACTTTGTCAATATCAATAAAATTTGACATGCATATATATTTTTGGATTCCGAATTTGGGAAAAACAGTTATTTTTTAATTTCTTAACTATATTTTTTTTATGGACATTTTTAAAGAACAGTCCAAAATTGTTCGGTATCAAATTGACTCCGCACCCTCTCGTTTTATCCGCGTAGATAATCTTCAAATGAGATACCAAGAGTTAATGTATTTTAAAAACACAAATGGGCGGTGCGGATCATCTCTAGCAAGCCTACCTAATGCGCAGAGTTATCAGATTTTTCATTATCTTCTTCTCCCTGATGATACTTAGCTCACTAATGACTATTGTCATTAATGCAAAACTGTTTGTGTCCTCGCCACGTCAAAGAAGAACAGCTCCTTTACCCAATGAAATAAAAACCTTTTAACAATCGCTATTTCCATCGAACTCAATAATCCCCATCGCAACGATACAATTACTTCACAGATCCATCGTCGAAAAAAGGAACCTCGATACACCGTACAATAAGCCACATTCATCAAGCTTTCTCGCACCAATCGATCTCCTTATTCCCTGACGTAACGCTCCTTTCTAAGAATACACCGCAGTGAACCTTCACGGAATAAGAAGCTCAATCCTCCGACAATCGAGCGCCAATACGAGAAACCCCGAGACGACAGTGCCTGCAACAACGGCTTTCGGAGAATACCAGCAGCAGCAGCTCTCGCGAAACGCGCGCGCATCCAGTGTGTCCTAATAAACGAGTAAATAATTTCGGTCACGTTCAGCCCTCGGCAATAGGATTATATTAAGCCGTCGCGCGCGCGAGCTCGCAGACACCCGCAATTGAATGGCGAGTCAAACTCGAGGATGTTTTGGTAGGTGCGGACGGGGAAATAAAGAAGCCGGCCGAAGCCAAAAGGGGAAAAAGGAGCGGGTTGACAGGTGAATGGCGCGTCTACCTACTCTCGCAGTTCCCACGCGCGCTTTTCTATTGCGTTATTAGACGTGTGCGGGCAAGGAGGGTTTCTTCGAGTTGGCCTTTTAGGTGCGGCTCGCCAATTTTCCACGCTATCTCGAGTGGCTTTTGTGTACGCGGGAAATTGGGCAACGCGATGGTCGAATTAATCCTCGATTTTCACAGCGAAACTTTTGCATATTAGGGAAGATTGATTGGACAGTCAAAAAAACGATCGACTCGATTGTATATAGCAGCGTCAATAACACCTCAACGCTGTACGTCTCTGAAACAATATTGAAAAAGAGCTCCGGGCTTCCAGCGCAAGCTCGCTACTCTCATTCCGGCCGTGCGTTGGCCGCAATTTCGTGGAAAGCCAATACTGCGCTATAAACCGTCATCTCAACAGAATCATCTCGATAAACTAGCGAGGCTCGACCAGTCTGTTATAATTCGGGAGTTTTTGGAATTCGGGCAGCGCCCTTTTACAAATTCAGTCTCTCTCTCTCTCTCTCTCTCTCTCTCTCTCTCTCTCTCTCTCTCTATCTCTTTCTCTCTATCTCTCTCACTCGCTCTCCCGAGAGTGTAAGAAGCTTCTGCGCTGACGAAAATATACCCCGGGCCCACATCAGCTCACCGCGAGACGAGAGACGCGAGGCTGACGTATAAACTGACACTTCCCTCGCGCGCGCGCTCGCGACGTGGTCTGTATACTTTCGAGGCGGCTGCGCCATTCTTTCTCATAGTGACTTCTGCTTATATTCTTTATGCGCGCTTTACAACTTGCTCGCGGGGCTTTTGCCGCTGGATTAGAGGCTCCAAGCTCGCTTTTTTCTCGGTAATTCGGGGACGTAAAAACGATTTATGGGTGCTCTCTCGGTTTGTGTACGATATAAAGTTGGAGGCTCTCGTTCATATAAATTATCACACATCGCGCTATTTAAGACCATTTAAACCATAAATCTCACTTCGATCGCAAAGTTTCGAAACTCTCCTATACAGATTTCTGGACCGAAGTAAATCGCGAAACGAGAGCGCAGGCTTTGATTTTTCGCCGCAAAGTGGAGAAACGAAAAAAGTCTGAAAAATCCAGGAAAATTGCAGCCGCAGCGTGCAGCGGTCCGAATTATTTTCGCGGCCGATATTTCCATCCGTTCCGCCACCTAAGCGCGCGAAACCCGGCTCTCGGCCAAGATCAACACTAGACTTATACGCCACGCTTTTCTCTCTCTCTCTCTCTCTCTCTTTCTCTCTCTCTCTCTCTCTCTCTCTCTCTCTCGTCTTTCCGTTGGATTTTTTTTCGATCCAGATTTCTTTTTTTCCCTCTCGCTACGCACTACGGTTCAATCTGCGTCGCGCCGTCTGGCCTCTTGTATTATGAGCTTCTGGCTGCACAGCGAAGATTTCTCGAGCCTCGAAAGACCATCTATAATCGCGAGGAAAAGTCTTAATTTGCGACCATCTACGCGTCTCTCTCGACTTTGGCTATATCTCGGAGTTTCCATTATACTGTCAGGCGATTCTCTTTGCTCTAAGATTCGCGCCAGCTGGCGATAGGCACTGAAACTACGGACCAATGGCTTTTCGAAGGTCCGTCATTCGAGGACGTAAAAGTTGGTTGCGCAAAGGTGTCTCGTTTGCGACGATTATTAATAATAATCCTTAATGAAGACTTTAATCATCGAAAAAAAATGTTCTCCCCTATTTGCTTAAGCTCCTGGCATCCGCTCGGCAAATCGAATACTTTCGACTATTCTCTATATTGACAGACCATACGCCTCTAGCGTATAATGCCACCAAGGCAAACACGCTCGCGAGCTCCGAGTCCGAAGATCCAACAAACGGGCAAACGATATATTTGCATCCAAATCATCGGTATTTTTTTCTCGGAATACCGCGCTCGCTCACGGAGTCGAGAAAAAAGAAATGACGTTCCACTCTTCGTCGTCGAGAGAGATATATCCACTTGGAAGATACGTGGATCCCACTTGAGAGGTTCAGGGCTGTGAAGACGCTGCCGAGCATGAATGAATGAATGAACGAACGAGTGAATCAATGAAGACGAGCTATACTGGAGAGTCGAAGCGAGTCGAGGAGTGACTCGCTCTTCAGCACGTGTGTATGTGTGCGCATACGGTTCAATGAAAAGCGAAAAAGATATCTTTCTTTTTCGTGCGCGCATAGCCTTGACTCTTTATGCCACTTCGGAGCGTGTACGGCGGGCTGTGGCGTTGGATTGTTGTCGAGAGAACGGCTGAGTGCCCGATCTCTTATGGGGCTTTCGCAACCGAGCTTTCTGGAGGTCCGGGTTACTCAACGCGTGAGTTCGAGGTGAGCCCTTGTATCTGCGATCGTGCGTGTTTGAATAATCGTTAGATTTTCAATAACCAACTAATGATATAATTTGTACACGAATTTCGCGCTTTCGCAGCGAGAAAATCATGCTTGTAATTCACAAAACATTATATTTCTTCACTTGCTCGATCCCAGTACCTTGCGCACTGCGCATACAATAATCCCGCGCACCTCTTTGTCGCGCGCATCTTTCACTATTTTTCCGTCTCGATGTTTGATTTTTTTTCTTACTCGTCTGCACCGCATACGAGGCTCTCATCGAGAGAGAGAGAGAGAGAGAGAGAGAGAGAGCAAAATTTCGCCTCGTCACGCTGGCCTCTGGCGAGCAGCGGAGCAGAATGGGCGAGATGAGGCCTCGATTTATTTTCATTTTTCCGAGTTGCGCCTTCGCATCAAAAACGTCCGAGTGACTGGCTACGAAATCATCGTTTCGATTGGGAGCGTTTTGAAAGGGATACGGCTTCTTGCTCTCACTCTCTTGTTTGGGACAGGTTGAGAGAGAGAGAGAGAGAGCGCGATACATATAATGAATTCTCTCTCTCTCTCTCTCTTTCTCTCTCTCTCTCTCTCTCTCTCTCTTGACGAGTGGCCTGCAGAAGCTTCTCATTCTTTTCTTTTTGGACGATTCATGGGTAGGAGGTGTTTAAGCGGGGGTTGACGTGAAAATATTGTTGCTGCCGGCGAAGGAAGTGAAGCTCGAGTGACTTTCTTTAATGTAAATAGCCCCGGGAGAGTAAGAGCTGTGTGTAAGATTGATATGTTTCTGCTTTATTAATCAGCAGTTTCGATTATGTTGCGGGTATGGACGGTTTATCCCATTGCCGATGCTCGCTCAGCGTGAATGACGTAAATTAGGGGGTTTTTCATCCCTTGGGATACTAATAGGTGTCTAATGCCGCTGCGAATCGTCTTTGTTAACGACTGAGCGTGTGCTTTACACACCTCTTTCCTTTTTATGAAACTTTAAGAAGAAATCCATTTTATTGTCGAAACTCACGCCGCAAAAGTGCAGAATAAAAATCCACAAGGAATAAAATCCCTAAAAATTCAAATAATTTATGTCGCCGCATGTACCCGATCACTTTCCAGCGCAACACCGCGAGAAAGCTCACGAAGATTTCCGATCGATCATACACGCGCGTGATTCTCAACTTGAGAAAAAAAACTGGCTGTCGTCGATCAGTCATGTGCTCGGCGCGTACGGAAAGCCGAGGCGCCGAACGTGTCGAGGAGAAAAAAAGAGGAGTCGTCGTCCTGCGTGACTTTTCACGCCGAACCCCATGGGCGGATCCATCTCTCGACGCGAACAGGTTATTCGTTCGGAATTTAAGGCCAGCCAAACGCGTCGGTGACGAGTCCAATTTGCGGAGCTAAATATCCGCGTTGAGATGTAAAGTAAAAATAATAATTCGTTCAAAAATTCGTAGAATTATCTCGAAGCATTTTCCACTACTCTGAATCCCATCCATATCGCGTCTCTTGACAAACGGCCGACTGCGCGTCTTAATTGCTGCGCAAACACCTATCGGCGGCCTCCAGGAATTACACGCATCGTTTTTAAAAAAATCTCCGAAAATTCCTCGACTCCCTCAAGGTGATATCGTATACACGCGCACGAAAATCGAGCCATCAAGACAAAGTTTAAACGGCGCGTAAGACAAACGAGCTACTCGCTGTCTTGCACGTAACGCTTTCACGCTTTCTTTCGACTCGCCGCATCAGCATCTGCTCTCCTTTCTCGCTCGCTCCTCCTCCTCCTCTTCCTTTTTCCGGCTTCTATATAGTACGCGCGCATACGCAGCCCCCACGTCGCGTGTGCACTTTCAAGCCTCATTGCCGTCGCTTTGAGTCGCGTGCGCGCGCGCGTCTTCCATTTTTTCTGGCTTCTCCGAGCCGGTCGCGTCTCGTCTTTCGACTGATGTCGTGCTGTGAGTTGCGGGAAGGCATAGGTGCGCACTCGCGCGAGTTTTTCCGGCTCCACCTACAAATTAACACCGATGAATGGGCAGCTCTTGTTGAAACAAAACTTACTGTTCTATCTCTTGCGGCCTGTCTCTTTCTCACTGGCGGTTCATCCGAGTGTGCTTGTTTTGCTTGCCGAACGCCCCGGAACAATCGGTCTGATATGCGCGCGGTCGAAGAATTTTCGGACTGATTGTTGTTGCACGGATTCATGACTATTGCTCTAAGTGGCACTAGGCTGATTATTTGTGGATGCAATAATTAAGGACGGGACGTGTGGACTGTTTTCAACATTAATTAGCGCGGAGGAGGAAACGAGCTATATAGGAAGATCTCGAGATTCATATTTATTGACACTATGTGGTTGCACGTCAAAGGGACGGAAAATTCGATTGATCTCCGATCGAGGGAGAAGCGCGTACAAGTATGAGCGCGATTGCCGGCGTTGCGGCTAAGTACGCGCGCAGCGTGTTGTGTCAACATCGAGCACTGCCAGCATCAACAAGATGCAGTTACAAGCATACAGCGTGTATACACTATACTGTCTCGGCTATGCACTCTGTGATACACGTGCGTGACTAGATTATGTTGCAAAGTAGTCGCACTTTAATTGGGACTCGTTTCGGCGTTGCGGGCTTGACTGGTCGAGATTAATTTTTTGCGAGAAAATTTTGTGGTGCTAAAAGATTGCCGAGTTTTGGCGCGAATATTATAATTAGTATACAAGAAAGCAGGAAGCGCTCACATCATCTTGTTGTTGTGTGCATTAAAAATAAGTGTCTCGAACGATCCATTATTTTCGTGTCTTTAAAAAATTCACGCGAGTTTAACGTCAAATACAAAGAAACGCAGTCGACCCACATTCGTAACGTGTAATATTTAATCATTTATTTTTACCGCCACACCCAACGTATACAACCTCACGGAAGCGTCCTCCTTCCTGCAAACTACCTCAGCTGATGAGCTCACTTTCGAAACTGCATCTAACAAAACGCGAAGGTCCTCAGTGCCTATTGTTGCTATCTCGCATCAGCACACACACACAGAGCTGCGAGAGCTAGCTCCGTGTCGCGGAATTCGCTTCTGGCGTCGCACGCACTGAGAATATTTCGTCAATCATCGAGTCGTTAGCAGGGTCTCGTCAGGCGAGTGCCTTGACTTCTCGAAATAATCGCCAGGTCGGCCAGCGGCGAATCTTTCCTTTTTCTGCGCCAGCAAGTGTTTCTCTCGTGATGCGCGAGTCTCTCGCTCGCTGATGTTTGCGAAGCGAGCTTTAGCTTATGTACTTATGCCGCGAGGGCTTGAAATTTGAACTTTTTGCGAGTGTATTATATATACGTGTGTTTGTCTGATGTGGGTTTTCCTGCTGTGCACTGCTGGAAATGAGGTGACGCTTGTTTTGGTCGGTACTACAACGTTGGTGTTATTTTAGTTTTGTGCATAGTATGATTTTAATCGTGTGTTGATTTAGGTATCGACGATCGGCTGATATTGCAAAGCGAATTCATGTATAATTTATTGAAATACATCAGCAATGGTTTAAATATTAGGGCGTATTTTTATCGTATAATACGCGCAATAAAAAGTATTAATCCCCTGGTACAAAATTGAAACTATTTCTGAGCAGAATTTCTGGCCAATCCGTGTTAAAATGTGATTTATCTGAAATTACTGGAAATACTCTGAAATGAATTTCCGATGATACGTTATTTAAAAATATTTAATTCAATTTTCTACCAGAGTTTAATTAGAAAAAAAAGACCTTGACGAGCCCGCTGAAAAATTGAAACAACGCTGCCAGCATCCAGACTCACCCCAATAAAGATCCATCAACCCTCGCACGTGCGGTCTTCTATATTTTTGCGCAGAAATAAGCTCTCCCTTGCCTCATCGCGCGGCAGAATCGTATCAGCGCCCCGATAACGCGCATCGACGGGCAAATCTATCTCACCCTCACTATCTCCCACAACCTAATATATACCTATAACTGCCCACTATGACGACTGCAGAGAGCGAGAAGCACGTATAAGAACAATTATACCTACATAGGTATATCAGTACGCAGGCGCAGGTGGTCGGTTACGTCTACATACTCTTATACACGCACGGGGCGGCGAAGGAGAGCCTGTTTTCAGAACAAACCCTCGCGAGCTTACACTCATAACAAGAAAAATATTAAATCAGCGTCGCGCGCAGCCTCCGCTGCTTAATACGACGTCTCTCTTGGAATTTCGCTACCAAGTTATACGTCTCTGCTGAGGATGTAATATGTCGGCCGCGCGGCTCTTCCTCATGTTCGCGCGCGACTCGAAGCTCAATAACTTGCGATACGTAGGTGCGGTGTGCGGGTACTTAGTTCGCTGAGGATATGGAACACGCTTTACGCCATAGAGAGAGCTTCGCACAGTGTCAATTCTCTGTTTTCAGTGAAAATTCGGCCGAGTTTCTTTTTCTGTGTATGCGGGGACGAGAAATCGTTGGCCCCGATTTGAGGAGGATGCGAAATCTAGTGATTGGAGTAATTTTGATTGAGACAAGTTCCTAGAAATTCAGTTTATTATTGTTTTTTATTGTAATTAAAACGCTCAATAAATTATCAATACAATCACTTACTTTGATCTCCAAATTACACCGAAATTAAGCCTCCCAGCAACCAAAAAAAAACATTCCCCAGAGCCATGCCGTCAAAATAAAGACATGATTAACCATATACACACACATGCCCGAACCAAATCTCGATCGGAATGCGATCGCCTCCCGTTTTTCCAGCTCCTTACTCTCTGATGCACAATACACACACACACACACACACGCGATTTCGTTCCGTCTCGTCCGCTAAGCTCATCCACACACGAATAAAATCAAGCGTATAATACACGAGCGCGGAGCCTGGAAAACAATGACGAGCATTGTAGTTTCGCATCCCAGCGGCGCTAATGCGGCTGCCGGCGAGCATCGTTTTATTGGAACATAATGGTCCGGGGCGCGACACAGCCTCACGTGGTCGCTCGGGCGCGAGGCTTAATACCTTTGGCATTATACGGGGCCCCCCGTTCATTCTACTTCTTTTTTACGAGGGTGTAGTGCAAGGCGTTGGAAAACTCGCGCGGACTTCTTTGGGATTTTTTTTTCAGGCCACCGGAGCTGCGATGTGGGAATTTCGGGGAGAGGTTTTTGATGCCGCGCAAGGTGAATCGAGCTGGAGGTTTCTGGGAGAGTTAGCTTTGCAAGTAGAATTAATTTTTCAACTGATTTATATATTTTCTGATATTATTTATAATTATTTTCTCGAACGAAATTACATCAGAAAGAGTTGCCTGAAAAATCTGAAAAAACCGCAAACATCCAACCCCAATTGCTCTACCCACACGGAGCAAAGAATCAGAGAGATCAAGCTCTAAAAAGCCCGGAATTTCACGCATCACCTGTGGCCACTGTGAATTTCGTCAAAAAGATCAGTTCGCTTTCAGACAGAAAGGAATCATCCCCCAAAGCCCGACGGCTTATCAAAATATCATGAGCGCGGCAAAGGCGCTCTCCTACTCCGCAGCCTCCGACGTTAAATCGAGCGTGCACGCGCGTACGCGTGTGCCCGCGAGGCGATTTCTTCGCGGAGAGAGAGAGAGAGAGAGAGAGAGAGAGAGAGAGAGAGAGAGAGAGATTCTTCGAGCAGGTTCTCGTATATAGCTATATAAATGCACTGTGCCGATGAAAACCGTGCCTCCCGCGGTGTCGCGCACGCGAGCTATTTTTTTCCTTTCTTCAGGTGGAGGATTTTTTCTTTTTTCTCTCTGCGCGGGGAGATCTGGAGATTCGAAAATGGCATTATTGTGGATAAATGGGGCATCGGAGCTCGTTGAATGGGTCGAGATAATGGAGAGGATTATTTGGATGCTTTTTATTGATTTGATATTTGATGGAGTTTTATTGGCTGTCGAGATCGATGATATTACTCTTGTTGTTGGAGCGAGAATATTTTATAAATATATACTGTATGAATTACCATACTATTTTGATTGACCAGCCATACGTTCATCATAAATTATCGCAATCTCACGTCTCAAAATCCGTAAAGTCTAACAAACGGAATCCCCTTGCACATACACACATCTCAATAGCATCTCTGTCCCCCCATCCTGCAGTACAGGCGCGATAAACTC
The DNA here is from genome assembly GCA_024372645.1 of Trichomalopsis sarcophagae. Classification (NCBI taxonomy): domain Eukaryota; kingdom Metazoa; phylum Arthropoda; class Insecta; order Hymenoptera; family Pteromalidae; genus Trichomalopsis; species Trichomalopsis sarcophagae. The sequence goes on along the minus strand of QLSS01000033.1, from coordinate 1,004,149 downwards.
TACACATCCCGGTAGCCTCATCCACAGCAGCAACAGCAGCAACAGCGATCAATCGTAGGCCAAAATAGTCGCGTCCTACACACAACACACACGCGCGTATACCACTGTTTAAACGCGCTGTCATTAAAGCCGAACAATTCCAGGAAGCGAATTCCGTGTGCAATAGCGTTTAACGAGGCCAGAGGCGACTGTAGGGTTGAACACCCTAAAATTAGCCGCGGCCGCATATGTGAGCGCGAGCAGCGCGGCGAGAGTGCGTGAAAAAATGCTTACATTATCATCTGTAATTTCGTAAACAGGCCGCGCCGCAAGCGCTAATGGCTCGTGTGTATGGGTTTGACGCTCTCCTTCCTCGACTTTTTTGTACTTCTCTCTTTTTTTTTCGTTATGCTGCGTGGTATGTATATGTATACGTTGCGGGTGGCCCGAAGAGAAGGCCACAGGATGAATTATTTCTCAGAGATGGACGAGCGGGTGTACTTCCTCGAGTAGCTCGTATCGCAAGACAGTTTCTTTTCTGGCTTCTTGTGATACGCTGTAAACGTCGTGAGCCTTTTTACTGGGGTGTTACGTAATCGGCGTCTCCTCTCGCCTTCGATATGCAATAAAATCAAAAATAACATATTTCTCTCAATAAAAACAACGCAGTTACGCTATACACGCATAATACGCAGGCTTATAATCCAAAATAAAGCAAACAAGCACAGACGTCCTGTAGCCGCCGCGAGGACATTATGACATTAAACGCTAAATTGCAGCCCCCGCGCAAATACAAATACACACACGCTATGCGCCACAATTTCCGAATTTAATTGACCCGTGGACGGCAGCGCGAGAAAAGTCCTACGGCCATTTTCCGCGCCGTCGGTTTACGGCGCGAATTTCCCAGAGGGAAAATTATTCTCTTCTCGCGCGCACTTTTTACTTTCGTTCATACGTGCGTAGTCGTCGCTGTGTATAGCTTTATTGTTATTCCATGCGGTTGGTTCACGATCCTTTTTTTTTAACGTCACGTGAGCAGTGTTTGTATATTGTGGGAGATGGCTTTGTTGTTGATTGAATTTTCTTGTCGAACTGGAATTTTTTTTCCGACAGCTGTAAGAAAAAAAAATGCGAATGATATTTGGTTAAGGCTAGGACACATCGATGGCCTGCGATATTGGTTCGGAATTGCGAATGGACTTTGTTATTTCAAGCCTTTTTTTCCAAAGTGTCTTGGGCAATTAACAATATAGGCACGTCATTCTCTGCGGAGAAAATGGTTTTCAACAACTGTATGAAACGATGAAGATTGATATATAATTCGACGAAATTGCCCAATAAAATAGGGCAAACACTCCGAACGAGATCATCGAGGACGAAAGCGAGCGAAATAATCTCAAAGCACACATTATGTGACGACGGCTATGCCGAGCGATTTTTAGCTATTTGTCCGGCGTATTAGAAAGGATAACTTTGAGTGTTTGCGCGAGAGGAAAGAGAACACAAAGGGACGAGGGGGAAATCGCCGGGCAGTTTTACACCCCAAGCTCCAGGGCTACGGAATAAAACACACGGATCCCCTAGAGATGCGCGTGTGTACACGAGGATGGACTTTTCGACTGTGTGCAAATATTAGAATTTTTGCGGTTTGAAGTGACTTGTTTTCGCAGCTAATTATCGAAATTACGCACGATGGAAAAAATCGATTGTCTTATCATCCAATAAAATCTCGAAGGAATAATGCCTGCTTCAGAGCCAACCATCGGAACTTCAAAATATTTATACGCGATCTTAGCCGCAGCCTCTGCAGAATGCATCGAAGGAACCAACGTCATCCGCTAATTACCCTGGTCAGCTCGAGAAAAATAAAACCTGCTCCGAATCGTACACACGATCGGCTCTTCCCGTAAACAGACTCGACCGCACACTTGCGCGATTCCGGAATTTATGATTCAAACATTCCCGCTCTCTCGGATACGTTGATTATACTTCCGAAGGTACTTCTGCGGATTCTCGCGAGCCCGGCGGCTAACCGCGAGAGATGGAAACAATCTGCAGACATTTTGTTTTCAGCCGTCGCAGAGCTGCCTATATGCTGTTGCAGCTCTCTAGGCCCCTATTCGATTTCGCTGCGTAAACTACATAACGCTACGGACGGCCGCGGCTGCTGCTGCTGCTGCTGCGGCTGCTGTGGAATCGGGAGCGGAAGTCGGTGAACATTTATTTTGGGACACACGCGCTGCCGCACTACCGTGTGCTACTAGCTGCTGGGTATGTAGGTGTACGTATGCGCGTGTCCGACTTTTCCGGGAATTGTCCGTTAAACGCCTTGGAAGCTTTTTCCTTTTTTGTGCTTGCGCGTGGACCGTTTTGGAGTGTGTTAAGGGGTTTGATCTGTTGGGAGGTAAGGTGTGGTCCTGCGAGACTTAGTTCATAGGCACGTCGAACCTAATCTAATTCATCTATTGTGATATCTTCAGTAATTTATTGAAATGAGAATAATAAAATAAAAAACAAATATTATGACTGACTAATCAGTACAAAATTCGAAAATAAGAATCTACACTCCAAAATTCTGCAATTCGTTTTCACGCAATCGCCTCGAAGCGCGTCATAATCGTCGTCAAAAATTTCATTATTATATACCCCCGTCTCTTGATAGCAAACAAAGCGACACAAAGAAACCGATACCTCTAACGCAGCAGCAACAGCTAGCGGACATTGGACGAGCATTAGAGCGCGTTAATGAGAAGAATGAAGATCTACTGTGCGCACTATACAGCACACACAGTCACACAGACATAGTCGGGGGGTCGATGGCTTTAAAATCGGAAAAGTCCCCGGTTCGTTTGAAATGTAGATCGTCGTCGTCCAGTGTACAACGCTCGCGCCAAGTAGACGAGGAGAAAGAAAAGGAGCATCAGCCGCTGCTCGGGGCGAGATTTGGATTTAACTGCGGTGCATCTGCCAAAACACGTGCTTCGGATAAAGGCGGGGGGCTTTTGCCAGACTCTCTCTCTCTCTCTCTCTCTCTCTCTCTCTCTCTCTCTCTCTCTCTCGTGTCCGTGTGCGGCGAGGCATTGTTCGCGCTCTCGGCGGCGCTCGGCATTATGGCCCCTGGAGTAGCCTCTTATTATACTCGCTCTCTATATAGAGATCTCTCTTTCTCTGTCGTCTACATACGGAGATTGTCAACTCGATGTAGCTCGATATTATACGTTGCCTTGGTGTCGTTCGATTGAATTTTAAGGAGCTGGAGTAAGATGTTCGGACAATGAGAATACGTGCGGATTTTCGATCGATAATATATTTATTTTTGAACATTTTCATCTCCTAATATATGTGTGTTTGTTACGATGACGATATTACAATAATAACGCTCTGATGTGTGTTCTCGAGAAATTGCGAATCTCGAGAGCTTACTTCGATCATATAGATTCGCCTATTTTTTCTCTATACTCATAATAATAATATTAATAATAATAATAATATTCTCATATTCATCGCGCTATTTTCGCTATACAGTGTTTTCTCTTCTATTTATATTTATATATTTATATATCTGCAGCTTATTCGCATCTTTATTTATAATACACACAGAGATCTAACTACTTTGGAGCGCTGAGAGAACCGTTTGTATCTTTGACTGTTCGTACGATGACATTCGCTTTTGATTCACATCGTTGCACATCTCGCGTGAAAAAGAAAAAGAAGAATGAGAAGCCGATGATGACGTGTGCGGGATACGACTCAATCGAGGCGAATGAAAAATTGACACATTTTTCGAATGTGATTTACGTGCGTAAGCCTTCTCGCTATAAATCACTCGCTTTGTGCGTGAATAAAACTGCTGCAACAAACAGTTTCGTCACCTTTTTTTACAGTTCGGTTGACGGACGGAAATTCCGTCGATGATAATAATCGTCAACCATAGGCGCTGATCGCATATCGCCGACCGAAACTACCCCACACACTCGCACCCTTCGGTATCGCCCAGCCAAAGATCCAGCCTTTCAGGCCCGACGCAGTACACAACGTACATAGATAACGCGATCACGAGGGCCGCGTTTGATAATCCGATGCGCTTTATTCGCGTATGTATAATATAGCATACCTATTATGCATAGCCTAAAAACTTTCTTATCTATTCACACTATGTACTCATATATAATATCGTGTCGTTCGTCATCGTTCATTATCAGCTACATATCAATAAATATATATATATATATATATATATCTCAGCTCTTTTTTCATTAATATATAAATGCACGTGGTTCGAGTTATACACATACGACTTTTGATTCTCATTTATTAATTACAGTCCTATAATACACAGTCCGGTGCGTCGATCGCATTGTCTAACGTATACACGTATATATATATATATATTTCAGCCAACGAGTGCGTCTCTCTCTCTCTCTCTCTCTCTCTCTCTCTCTTACTTTTCATGCATGTAGCATACGTACACAGTGACGCGTTGAGCGAAGCTTCATTCAGTGCGTTCGATTGACGGTGAAAATCGTTGAGAGATAAACCGATTTCGCAAATGAATCGAGCCTTGCTCAAAGTTACACGCGCGCGTAGAAGGAAAGAGGAAAAAACAGAGGAGCAGCGACCCCTAACAGTCCCGGATCATTATCACAAAATCGGAGACAACCTACGCGCACACACACACACACACGCACACAGCGAGCGAATAACAACGCGACAAACGAAGAAAGAGAGAGAAGTGTAGAGGAAATGCAGTGCGCGATGCGTATGTGACTTTAGTTCGTCCTCGGTATACGCGACATACGCCTCAAGAGACGATCGGCAAACAAAGCCCGGCTGTGCCGATTTCGATGCTCGGTTATTTGCACAGATGGAAAATCGGCCGATCAGGCGCCCGGGTCAAGGGCGTCAAATGCAGTATTATCGGCTTTGTTTTTTTCCGATTTCCTCCGCAGGCAGCAGAGCTTATATATATACGCCGATTTCTTCCGAAAGTATATGTATTATTTACAGAGTGACGTCGACAGAAAAAAACGCGCTTGTTTTCAAAACGCTTGCCGATCTTTTCCACGGCGGAATAATTCGTCGTGGAGAAACCCGTTATATGTACACAAGATCGTCCACACCACGATGCTCACTCTTAATAATCTTCTCTCGTTCAGTTCCACTCCTTGGAGAAGTCGTCGCTGGTGGGAATCCACTCCTGTTTGACGTAGACCAGATTCGGGTCGTAGCCGTTGGCGGAGTTGACGTTACTCGCGCTTTGCTGCTGTTGTTGTTCAAGGTCCCGAGTGTGGGACCTTGAATTTCGGTATTCTCAGTACTTGTGCAGCGTTATGGGCAAATTGCCGCTGGTGTTGACTGCGTTGCAGTCCTGGTAGTAGCGGTGGAACAGAGGAGGCGACGGCGCAGCGCCTGAGGAGATCGGCGTCGGTGGACTCGACCTGCAAGCATAAGAAAAATCGGACGTTGTTAGTTGAAATTTGTTTTCCTTTTTATCAGGTGCGTTTAAACATTTAAAGAGCTGCAGTGCCTGATACGAGTATATCGGCAGGTGCAGTTGTCGGTTGCGGGAAATTTAAAGTGCGAATTTAACTTCGACTTTATCAAAAGAGCGCAGCGTAATAATATTTGCGGTATTGCGTGCGCTATTTATTCCTGCTCCAACCGACGAATTCCAGTTTTCGATTATACGACCAAAAAGTCGCTATTTTAGTCTTCGCTTCGATAGCCTTTGTTTGCTTTCGTATCATACTCTTGCAGCTGTCGCTAAGCACGAAAGATGTCAAAAAGGCACAAGAGCCGAATACTTTAAATAATCCAGCAGGTAAACAGGCGCAAAATTCTTGCAAGATTCTCCAAAAAAACCGATAAAGAGGCCTACGACCCTGTCCCCTCCAAAAAAAGCCCGTCGATCAAGGCAAATATTATCGTTCTCACTCGTCACGGCGCATCTCAAAAATTTGCGAAACCCGCCGACGGCGGCACTGAGAAATCATCGGCCGCGTCTAAAAAAATACGGGAGCCACATGCCACGCGACGACATAAAAACGGCTTCGCACATCGTTCGATCGTAACCCGCTGCGTATGTCGGAAGGATGCGCGCTGATGAGCTAATGCTCGCGGCGGCTATTCGTGTGCCAGCGTTCCAGCTAGTGTAATTGGAGGCTTATTTATTGGCCGTTGAACGTTAGTTCGCGGGACACTGTTTGTATATTTCATACGAGCGAAGGAGGAGTCACTTCTTTAGCGAGAAAAAACGAATCCTCACCTGTACAGTTGACAGCTCGGTGACTGCGTCTCCTGGTACATGGCGGCCGTGTCGGGACTGGCGGCCTCCTGGTACCACTGTGCGTGCCCGACATTGTTGTGGCTCCTCGTCGCGGAGTTGTACTCGTTGTGGTCCATGATGTAGCCCGAGGGACAGTAAGCCGGATACATGTTCGACGTCGGCGAGGGATTGGCCCTGGCTATGCTACTCGTGGTCACATGCCCGTAGCCGGTTGAAGCCATCATCGCAGCGACGGCGGCCGTCGTGGCCGTGGTCGTCGTCGTGACCAGGTCTCTGGCGTTGCTCATGGGCTGAGGCTCCGGCCTCGTGGTCATTATGCTGTGCGTGTGCTGCTGCAGCTGGTGGTGCTGGGGCTGACTGGCCATCATCTGGCTGCTGGTTTCGGGACGGTTGCTGGTCATGAGAGCGTCGACGCTGAAGCTCGTCGGGTCGAGAGCCGCCATGTCCTGGATCGAGGGGTTCTGATGGTGCTGCTGCGGCTGCTGTTGGTGGTGGGAGTTGTTGCTCTGATGATTGGGCACCAGGGAGCTCTGGATGACGCTTTGGACGTTGTTGTTGCTGGCGCTGCTCTTGCCGCTGTCCTGGATCGGGCTGTGGTGGTTGTGGTACTTGCTCGCGGCGAGCATGCAGTGGCTGACCGAGTTGGGGTCATTCAGAGGCTCCCTCTTGGGCTTGCAGAGTCCGCTCTGGTCCAGGAGCTTGCTCTTTCCGACGGAGTCGCTGGCGCTCGACTGAAGCGCGATGTTCAACGAGGACTTGGTCTCGTCGAGCCTCTGCTTCGCCGTCGCCGGAAGCAGGCCCTGCCTCTTCAGGGCCTCCTCCTTCTCCTTTAGGGCGTCCTGTTTCTTGAAGCGCCTTCGTCGTCGCAGATAGGAGCCGTTGTCGAACATGTTGTAGCTGTCCGGGTCGAGGGACCAGTAACTGCCCTTGCCGGGCTTTTTATCGTCCCTGGGCACCTTGACGAAGCACTCGTTGAGGCTGAGGTTGTGCCTGATGGAGTTCTGCCAGCCCTGCTTGTTCTCGCGATAGTAAGGGAAGCGCTCCATAATGAACTGGTAGATGCCGTTGAGGGTGATCTTCTTGTCAGGCGCGTTCTGAATGGCCATGGTGATGAGGGCGATGTAGGAGTACGGCGGCTTTACCATGTCCTTGCCCGGATGGTGGATGTGCTGCTGACTGATACCGGTCACGGGGTAGCCGGCGGCCGTCGCATAACCGCCGTACCGATACTGGGCCTCGTAGTAGCTCGGCGCGGCGCCGACGCTCGGGTAGGACGGTGTGCCCATGCCCATGGGCACGGCCGTCGCGTGCCTGTAGTAGGCGTTCTGCTCGCTGAACAACGTATGCATCTCGGCTGCTGGAACTCGCTCGTTGATATCCGACTACTCGGAGGCTGCGGGAACGAACACACTGACTGCGTCGGTCACTGATTACTACCGGCTATTCTCATCGAGGCAGTGTACGTAAGTCCGATCAGCGCTGGCTATACTTGCTCTGTATAATTGAAGCACAAACGTGACGAGGACAACACACAATAACACTGGCTTTTCGTACGCCCCCGACGAGTGCAACACAACACACCCGTACACACAAGAGCCGAGACTACAACTGCCGGAGCCGTCTCGGCTGTCCGGGAGCAGCGCTCGAAGGAAAAATTTCGGGGGCCAGCTTCGTCATCGCGGTGGGGAGTCACTGGCGAGCGCAGTTGGTCGACTGGTCGGAGGTCGGGATTAGGATGCGCGAATGGGAGACTGAGCGGCGCCCGATTGGTCGCTTGGGACTCGCGAGGACACACCCTGGCCAAGTGCGTGGGTGAGAGAAAGAGATAGGCTTCCGAGGGGGGGAGCGAGACGCCGGATGCTAATGTGCGCGGCGTTCTCGCGAGGAGATGGATTTCTACTTTTTTTCCGACTTCGGAGATGATGGGTTAGGCGTGCGAGGTGGTGGGCTGTGGTACACGGCGATAGGGGCAATCTGGATTCGCGTAGGTGAGGTGTAGTTTTATCGAGCGCGATGCACACCAGGCGCCGTGATGGTAGGATTTTTCGGGTAATTTTTTTAGGCGGGAATATTGTTTTGCACGCGAGGAGAGCGCGTGTGAGATTGGCTGTTTTTAATGTGAAAATAAAAATACGGTGGTAAATGTGGGCTGACACGCATCGGTGGTTAATAATACTCTCGGTGTGTATATTTCAAAGGTGTTTTTACGTATAGGCTTTTATATTTCATCAAATATCAAATGTGCGTGGAAGGTTTGAAATCACAGGACACTTTGGTAACTGGTGCGGATTTGTCAATTTCTATAGTAACGAAGTGACTATAGACAGTAGATGTTTGGAGCTAGAAATTTTAACGTAAAATTTTTTTGTAGTACAAGCTTAATTTCTTAAGCAGTAAATTATTTGCGCCCACATAGATAATCCTTTATAAAGGCTTACGTATATTGTTATTAAACAAATAAATAAATGTTAAAAATTTTAAATAAATATGCTATATTATATGTAGAGCACTGATTATATAACTGCACGTCTGTGCAAAAGTGTCATAAATTAATTAATTAGGGTATCAAAGTCAAAATTAATATAAAAACTTTTCACAATATGAGTATAACGAATAAAATATATTATCATTTTTTACAATTCATATATCAAACATTTTATCGAATGATAGATTAATTAACGCTTATAAATGCAGTGTGAATGATGAAAAATCAATATAAGTTTTAGTATAGAATATAATCATCATAAATTCTCGCAAGAAACCTTTTCAACAACAATTACAGCCAACAAAAACACACAAAGTGCACTCGCCAAAGAATCCGATGAAATATCCCGTGGTATAAAAAGGCGCTTCTCTCCATGCGAACTCGACAAAAAAGAGCGGCACGGAAAAGGGGAGAAAAACTTGGACAACCCTTACAATCGTAGAAGAAGAAGCTCGCCTCTCTGTCGGGCGAAGGAGGCGAGTAAAACGAAGAAACGGCGGGCTGCACAGAGAAAGACGGAAAAAGGGGGGCAAGAGGGGATTCAATTTGGCGTCTGTTTTTCCAAGGGTCCGACTCCCGCCTTGCGAAAACACTCGAGGACACCTCCATCTTGCTTAAAGTTCTCCGCTGCGCTCGCGCGAACGCGAGGGAAAGCCGGCGAGGGGGGGCTTCGGGAATTCCTCTCTTCTTCTTATACTCGAGATATACACTGCTTCTTGGGAGCCTTTGTTTGGATAGATCGTCCATCTCGGACAAAGTAATCGTCTAATCATCCTCTTGGAGCTCCGACGGCCGGCCAATCAATTTCGAATAGTTTTCTGCCCTCCCGTTTTTGCCTCTAATTTATACCGCTCATAATACGTACGCATATGGAGCTAATTTTTCGTATCGCTCGCGGTTTTTTGCGGATCGAATGAAAAAAAATTGATAGCCATTTCAGAGATCGGAATCCGATGCGAGTGTACGTGTACCGTTAAAACATCAACAGTCAATCAAGTGCCTGTTTGTTTTAGCTTCTTCATTCTCCACTGACTCGCGAGACTCGCGCGCGCGCGCGCACCTGAGACCGAATTATAATCCGATGATTAATCATTCAAAGCCGAGCGCGCAAGCATCGGAGTATTTCTCGCTCGAGCATCGCGCACAATATTATAGTTAAAAGCCACATTTTTTCTTTCACGCGTTATATGCAAAATTCAGAAAAAGGGAGCCGTAATTCATCGCTAAAAGCCCGAGCACATACCTTAGGTATAGTTCATCCTCGAGTGCGCAGAAGCGGCGGCGGCTTCTGAAAAAATCTACTCCTTCCGTGAACTCGACTATACTCCGACGTTAACGAGTTTAAACTCTCCCTCGAGTCTCTCGCGGCGGCGATATGAATATTCATAGCTCGCGAGGAGCTTCCGCTCGGCGCCCGGGAGCCGCGAGGATCGATGGATCAGGGTAGAGAGCAGCGCTATACACTGCACTGTGCGCGAGAAGACGCCTAATTTTCATTTAAATGCAACGACGAGCGGGACGACGTCGTTAGGTATGGTGCGCGGGTTTCAATTTGCGGAAAACGGCCCGCGGCTAGGAGACGTCTCTCTGGGAGACGTTTTGCTCGTTTGAAGTTTCAAGAGACGAGTTTAATTGTCCTCTGTGCTAGCTGTTTCTCGATTTTATATGCCGGTTGAGGTGTATACAGTTTTTCTTTTAGAGGGGGGAAGCGGTTGGCTGTTGTGAGGAGAGAAGGATGCTTGACTGACTTTGCTAAATATATATTTTCTCTGTTCATTTTTGAATTGACCGAAAATTAACTCTTATATACTATATAATGTGTACTATTTCATTTACTGCTGCCACTGTATAATAATATAGATATGTAATTTTTTCGTGTTAACAAAATATTAAATTTAAAACTATGTTATACGCACGCCGACTTGATGCTCTGTGAAGTTTAGCGTTAAAAAAAAAGTTGCTACAAAGCACTTTCCGAAAAGTGTTTTGTAAATTCTGCAGTCATAGAAAAATAAACCGTTCCCCGCCGCCTTGACCTAGCCTCCGTCTCATCGCGTGTATAAACCGCTTCGAATGTGAAACGCAGAATAAAACACGTGTTAGTACTCCTTTTTTCCGGCCAACAACAATAAACCGCTCAATGCGCGCGCCGAGGAACCTGCGGCTATTCCTGTTTATCTTTTTCACGACTCGTCGTTATACGTTGAGGCATTTCCTGCTAGGAGAAAAACGGGCTTCTCTCGCTGGGAGGATGAAAAATTAATGCTTTCTAATTTTTATCTTATTTCCCCTTAAGCAAAGAAAACCTTACTAAATTATTGTTTGCATTTTTTACTTCACGCGCTCTCATATGATTTAATATTTGTTGTTGTTCGTAGTTGCATAAAATTAACTTTTCTTAATCACACTTAGAATGAATGCATAAGTTATGTAATTATTTTATTTAATTTAAAATAATTAATACAACTGAATTAACAAACCGAATTTCAATAATATATTTTGGATGATAATTATAAATTTGAATACACGTTATTGAAAGGTTTTAAATAAAGTCCTACAGTAATTTTATCCGCTTTCTTATCAATGTATGGCTCGTTTTCTTATTATTTTAACGCGAGACCGTATCGTTACAATAAACGTTCGCCATCTTAAAGAAAATAAATTGTACAGGAATACAAAATATTATGAAAAATAATATTTTAATGCTCAAACTCGAGGAAACATTGACCTCACGCATTTTCTTCAGTATCAAATCAGAAATTTTCCATTAATACACAATCGATCGCCAATTACAGCTCTTGAAAAGTTCTCGTTACACAAAATTTTCTACATCCGAAGAATAGCTCCGACTCTATCGAAGAATTCCAAACAAGCTCCAATTCCGCAATTTACCACGAAACTTCAGAGCGTTTACATACTTTTTCAGGCTCTCTCGTGCACGAGCGTTAATTTCGCGAGCGCATAAATATTATCCTGAAAAACAGCGCCAACTCCGATAAAGCGATGTTAATAACTTCGAAAAGAGCTCGATGTATAGCCGCATACACATACACACGGGAAGCAGCGCATCAGCCGCATCTTTCAATTAAATCGAGCTTCGGCGCTCTCGCAAGCTCTTTCTCTCGATTGTCGAGTTGCCGGCGCTATATGCGTACGCCGTAGTATGTTTGCCCGGCGGCGGCTGCGGTCTGCGTCATGTCTCACTTGGCTGCGTAATTCGACGGTTTACGCCTGCGTTAGCTCCATATCTCTCGTTTAAATTCTCGACGAGTTCTTTACTTCGCTTCTCTCTCTATGCGCGCGGAATAAAGATAACAAACACTATACGGCGCTATAGGTATACAGAATTTTTACTGGAAAAGCTCATCCCTGCTCTAGTTTCTCTCCTGCGTAAAATTTATTCCGTGGAATTCGAATCTCCGGCTGCAGGAAATTACGACTTGGATTTTGATGTTGAATGCGAAAATCCTTCTGTGCAGCCTTCTGTTGGGTCTGCTTCATTGAGCCGATCATGCAGAATAAAACTAAAATTTAAATCTAATCAAAGATGTAGGGAGTTACCGTAATTACTTTTAATCTACAATACCAGTCAGTATACCTATACAAACACGATATTCTTAATACTTCAAAAAAATATACAAAATTAAAAAAAAATCGACACATCCTCTCAAAATAAAAATCACCAGCGCAGAGCATTTCATTTTCCACGAATCCCTTCTCGCAGCCGATTTGCATCAAACTCCATCATATAGAGCGCGCTGAAAGGTACGAGCTCTCACCGCGGCACACAGAACGAAAAAAAGCCTGCAATATACTAGCTCGACTATACACGTATATATACGTATATACACAGGATCTCCATGAAATTGCTAGCTGGCGAAAAAGCCGCGGCCGCATAGCTGTGCGGCGACGATAGGATTGCGCGCTCGGCACGAAGAGCCAAACAAAAAAGACAAGCGAGAGGGAAAAAAAGCGCGCGATAGAGCGGAGCCTCGCAGGGCCTGAAAAGGGCCGCCGGCGAACAATGCCAGAGCGCCGGGTGGCAATTTCACGCGACAAGTACCGCGCATCAGCATATCAATGGAGCAAGCGCCGTATAGGATTATCTGCTGGATCCGCGGTTGGGCCGCGCAGATAGGGTTGCGAGCTGTGCTCTTTCTCTCTCTCTCTCTCTCTCTCTCTCTCTCTCTCTCTCTCTCGACGCCGACGCAGATCAGACGTTCCGATGTTCGCTTGCCGCGCGTTATACGCGTCACGGGGGGCAGACACTTGCGCTGGATTTCGATATTACTCGCACAGAGCGCGGTCTATTATATTGAGCTGCGGCGAATATTCGGCTGTGTATTGCGGATAATTGACTCGGCGCGAGGAAAGGAGAGAAAACTTAGGAATCGGATTATCGTGAAGCTCTGTTTGATTGATATGGATGGGCTGGTTATCGTATATCTTTTGCTTTGTTGGAGTAAAATTATTCCTTAATCTCGAATATAATTATATGCAATTATGGTTAGAGTACGTGGAAAACGCATACTTATAATTTTAATTTATCGGTACAGGCGAACAGTCGCGTGCAACAATATTTTCGTCTGCATCGAATGTCGATGCATCATCGTCGCTCCTGACTCACAGCGCCGATGATTTTTATATAAACGTACATGTTCAGATGAAAAAAATATAATTCTGAAATCTGCTTCGATTATTGCGTAAAAAACTACTCATAATATATTAAAATAAAAAACGCAAGAGATGGTGGTCCATCAGGTTCCTCGGTGTTCTTATACTTACTCGCTATTTTCGCTTTATTTTTAACGCACGCCTACAGCCTTGAACTTATTTTAACACTTTCGAAAGTTTATTATGAGAGCAGCGGAAATAATAAACCGGTGCCGAACGAAATGCAAGAATTTTTACCTTGAACTTCTTCGATTCTGTTATTTTCTGGCCTTTTCAAGTTCAACCGCAAGACGCAAGAAAGTTATTTCAATAAAGCATCAGAAAACAAAAAAGTGTAGTGGGTGCGTCAGCTGACAGTGTACACAAGTGCGGATTTGGCGGAGCGTGAAAAGTTGGATTCGCAAATATATTTTGGAAGAGTTGATTATCTTGAGATCCGTGTGGATTTTCCTGTTGACGTGCGCCTCCCCTGTAGTATATGCTTGAGTAAAGCTGAAATATGTTTCTTTGTATAGTATTGTATTACAATTTAATAATGAGTAAAAATGATTTAACTTATTGCCTCTTACATAAAAATTAAATGGGTTATTAGAATACATTATTTTACTGAGACTTAGAAATTGCTTAACTTTCTTTGTAGGTGAGAGCAATTCGTTTTGTAAGTGGAATAAAAAAATTTTTCAATAAAAATATCATTGATATCCATGCTTATTCTCTTCATTGAATAAAACCAACAATCCATCGAGAATCTCCTGACTATTAGGTATTATCGGATCACTGGCGGTAGAACGAATCCTTACTTTCCTTTATCACGTAGCTCGAAGAGGAATACCACAGGTAATTTCAGTGAGTTTTTCACCCAATCGATCGAAATTCCACTTCCTGGATCTGTTGAAAAAAACATTGTTATAATCTCAGTCTGAGTTTAGATTCAAGAACTATTCATGCATGCTTGATTATCAGCTGTGCTATTAAATTTACTCACAAAGTGCTTCGTAAAACGTTCCCAAAGTATACTGCGTACCGTATCTTTTCGCAATGGCTTCAACCATTTTTGATCCGATTCGATACGAAAAATTCGCACAAATTAATAAAAATCACAACATGAAGATTAATAATTTAAATCATGCCTACCATTACGTCATAGTTGTCTACATGTTCCTTGATATGCCTATAAGGAAGAAGAAGCAGTTGGGAGTAGCAGTGAAAGCTGATGTACGCAAACAACTTTTATCCGATCGAAGTAATAAATTCTGACATTGACTTCATTTCTATTTCGGAAAAGGCGGCGCTTCCGGCGTATACATTTTCGCAGCCGTTTTTGCTAGCCCCAACTTGTAAAGTTCAAATTTGTAGTTTGTAATAATTTTATAAAATCCGGATAAATTATCTTCCATTATATATTTTAGATTTTTACTCATCCACATGTTGTTCCAGTTTCGATTGCCATCCGCACCGTAGCAACCATCAGCGTTCTTCGACCTATTTACGCCACAATGGGTTCTGTAAAACGACGACAAAGAATGAAAAGATTTTTCAAATGAAAATTCAATCGAGGTATGCTTTTATTACTCACTGTCGTGTGCGTGTAAACATAGCCATCAGGACTGACGGACGGAAAAATGTACCAGCCATGCGACTCAGCCAGTTTACGAACCGACGGCTCTTTGCTGGTTAAAAATTCGTTGATCGAGTAGGTGACGGTAGCCGGTGAAATCCACTCGCGAGCGTGTATCCCACCTTCGATAAAAATTCCAGGGTTATTCCGACTGAATGACAGCTTGATTCCCTTGATGTCACGGTCCTCGTAACTGTGGCCACCAATTATGACTTTGACAACGTTGGGATGGCTTCTTTCGAGAATATCGAGCCACTGGTAGACTTCCTCAAGAGTATAGTAGCTTGTCCAGTCGAATGAAGAATTGGTTTTGGATGACAAATTTTCGTTG
Organism: Trichomalopsis sarcophagae; assembly: GCA_024372645.1. NCBI lineage: Eukaryota > Metazoa > Arthropoda > Insecta > Hymenoptera > Pteromalidae > Trichomalopsis > Trichomalopsis sarcophagae. Next base: position 988,773 of record QLSS01000033.1, on the reverse strand, counting down.
CGGATCAAGGTCTCGACATTGTCGATGTAGTTTTCGTATCGTATACCCGTCACGTTCATGGTGTGAAAAAACTCGTTGAGTTTTTCTGGAGCAACCATCAAATCACTGGGGTGATTGTGGCTGGGACTTTTCCAAAAGGAATACTTTAAAAGTGAAGGAAATGTAGTTTTATTTTGAAAAGTATAGTAAACTCTTGCAACTTCTAACGATGTTAAAATTATATTCTGCTCTTCATAAAGAGGATTTATTCTAAACACTTTGTATTTATCATACTGCATTATAATTGCAGTAGCTGACGCTACAACAGCAAGCAGGGTCAGAAATTTGAGTGTCATCTGCTCAAAGAGGCTATTAAAAAAAATCACAAACCACAATATGGAAGGCTTTTTATTAATAAATATTTTAATGATTATGTAAGTAATTTATAAACGCACCTGATGCAACGCATATAAAGAAGAATGAGATTCTTAGAAGAAGAATGAGATTATAGAAACGATCCCTAATGAACATTTTTAAATATTCAAAATTTACAACTTTTTACCGAACTTAAAATTGTTTTCACAAATACAATAATTTTTTTAAATTATTCGCTTTTTGTAGAAACCTTCTAAAATTTCCGAAACCTTTTTAAACTTTGAGGTTTGTCTGTCTTTGTTCAAGGTTTTCATGAACTTAACCAACAAAATAACCCAATAAAAACGTAAAATACTCACATTTTAAAAGTAATATAAAGTCGCGAGTTGTGCTACTCTTGACCGCATTTCTGAACTGTGCCACTCTTCGCGGCAAATCGTGAGTTCTGCTACTTTTTGTTTGAAAATTTGAACTGTGCTAGTCTTCGTACGGAGCGACGATATTCAATCGACCAAATCGTGAACCTTCAACCAGGTATACAATTTTTTCATCGATAAGTCTACTAAAATACCCGAACACAGTAGGATTATTTCGTAATATTTTAATAACTCACACAAAACCATATAAAATGTGTCAAAATGACGAGGCCCAAGTGCAGAATCAAAAGTCAAGGAATCTAAAGAGGCACCTATATGCGCGCAAGAGGGAGAGAAAGAGAGAGAGAGAGAGAGAGAGAGAGAGAGAGAGAGAGAGAGAGAGAGAGAGAGAGAGAGAGATAGAGAATAGCTCACACCTCATCCCTCTCGAGATCCGGAGCGAAACGGCCTTTTCAGGCACAGACCACAGCATCCCATTCGTCTCTGCGGTCCCTCGAAGCGTGTACTTCTGTCGCATGATCCATGCGCGAGCAAGCTCGCGCGCGCGAGAGAGAGAGAGAGCCGAATAACTCAGCTAATTCCGACTGTTTGCTTAGCAAGCATTTAAGGTTTGTCTTGGCTGTTGCTCCGTGTCTTTTAGACAGTCGATCTGTGTTCCGACCAAACGAAACGCACGAGCTGCTGTGCCGCGACCGCACCGGTGAGGCATATTATACGGCTGACGAGGTGCCGACGACGATGACGCGAGACGCCCTGCTGCACTACCAGACTGCGTGCTGCAGGCGTTTCGGGGATTCCCCCGCCGGTATTGCTCACTTATGTATAGAGAGATTCTATTTGTTGGTGGACGCTGCTGTTTGGTTGCTGATGCCAAACTGGGATGAATATTATGTGTGCGCGCGTGTGTGTGTGTGTGTGTGTGTGTGCTCGCGGAAGAGTGAGATAATATAGTACGAATCAAAATGATTGATAGGAGACTTGTCGATTAGGAAAATCAAGAACGAATTAACTGCGGTTGATAATATTATAATCTTTACAATCGGCCAGTATAATATTTATATCTTTTGATTTAACTTATATAATGATTCTATGATATTTTAAATAGATGTTTGAAGATTTGATCAAGTGATTTTTGATGTCACTTATCATTGCATACGATTGTATTATATAATAATAATCATCGCATAGTTTTATCGAACTGTCCTCCGCGGTAACACAAATGCGTGTCAGGCTTTTGTTCATAATGTAACGATAACCGATAGAGACGTGTGGTTTATATCTGATAATTACAATTAATTACTCTGATAGTATTTATCGTCATTTAATCGCTGTATTATGTACGGTGTACAGGATAAGTTATTCCAGTCGTCTGTGACTTCTGTGTGCAAAAATGCGTTTTTTATTATCAGTGCTCTTTGCGTTTACAGTATCCACTACTGCCGAGAAAGTCAGCTATGAAAACTATAAGGTTTTCAGAATGTCAGTCAAACAAGAGCACGAAGTGAATTTCCTAAAAGACCTGGTCGCATCTCGCGACGGTGTGAGTATACGTTGCATAAATCTATTAACGAATATAACAGAAAGGAATTTTCGATTACTCTCAGCTCATAATATGCGCAGTTCACATTTTGGAGTGGCCTAAGCATCGCTATCCCAACCGGAGTTATGGTCGCTCCAAAGGACCTCAAGTATTTCATCGAACAGATGGACTCGTCAAGCATAAAATACGAAATGATCGTCAACAACGTTCAGGATTTGATAAACCGTCAACTAGCCGGTATTGGCAATGGAACGGATGAGTTTGGGTGGAAGCGTTATCACACCCTCGATGAAATCTACAACTGGATGGACAGCCTTCCAAAAAAGTATCCCGTTGTAAAAGTCATCAAGCAGGTCGAACTGCCGAAGGTAGAAGAATAAAGGGTGTCCAAATTTCTTTTGGACCTGGCAGAGCAGGTATCTTCATTGAGGGTGGTATTCATGCTCAGGAATGGATCTCACCAGCTACGACAACTTTCTTGATCAACGAATTGCTTACCAGCAAGGAACCGAGTGTGCGAGCTTTAGCCGAGTCTTACGACTGGTACATATTTCCTATGCTCAATCCAGATGGCTATGTATACGCCCATACAACGGTGAATTTTGAATGTTTCTTTATAGTATTTTTAATCTTCTTTTACCTAAAGTCAATATTGAATATCACGATCAATTCGTAGGATCGAATGTGGTCAAAATCTAGATCACACTGGGACTCCGACTGCATAGGCGTCGACTTGAACAGAAACTGGGGATACATGTGGATGGGTATGTTGACATTTTTTATTATTCTGACTATCAATTAAAATTATTTTCATCGAATCATGTAGAAGTGGGTGCCAGCAACGACCCATGCAGTGCCAAGTATGCAGGAAGAGCTCCTTTCTCCGAAATCGAGACCTACACTATGTCCAGATATCTCAGTTTGATTCAAGACAAATTATTCGCCTACATAACCTTTCATAGTTTTGCCCAACTTCTTCGAGTCCCCTACGGTTACTCCACAGGACACTTCGACAATTACAATGAAACGGTATAAATGAATTCTTCATAATCGATTGCGCTTGTCGTAAGCTCAAATGTTTTATTTTTCAGTACGCAATCGGTCTGAAAGCTGCCGATGCTCTTGCACGACGTTATGGCACAAAATATACCTTAGGAAGTGTAGCAGAAGTACTTTGTAAGTTGTTGTTTTCATTAAAATCTCCAAATTTGCTTTAGTGAATAAATTAGTTTAATATGACACATAATCGTATTACAGATCCGGCTGCTGGAATAGCCGTGGACTGGGTCAAAGCTGTATTAAAATTGCCAATCGTATTTTCTTATGACCTTCCAGATAAAGGGAATTTCGGAATGATGTTGCCTGCTGAACAAATTATTCAAAATGGTCAGGAAATTTTGGATTCCCTGATAGCATTGTTCGAAGAAGCCGGAAAATTTGGTTACCCGCAAAATTACTCTTCTAAATGAATCAAATAAGCTCTAGAGATTCGAGTTGAAAAGTAGGATAGGTATAAAAATCACTCGAAGGTGAAATCTTGTATGTAGATCGCAAAAAAGTAATAGCTAGGTCGATTAAGAAATACGTTTGAACAATTAACAAACTTTACTATTGCAAATAAATTATGGATACATTTTTTCGTGCGAAAATCCTTAGTGGAAATAGAACGGAATAAATACGCAAATTTGCGATGTTATTATTATGTTATTGGCAAATATATGTGCGTAAAATCAAATAAAAAGATTTTTAAAAATGAATTATTTTTTATTTAGACGTTTTTTTTGGGTAAACGGTATTCTTAAAATGTATACTTAGGTCACAATTAATCAAAATCTAAAGAATACTATCACAAAAACTTTGTGCTTAAGGGGTCCAGCCTGGGTTAAATCCTGCAAAAAACAAAAAATATTTGCCTGATAAAATACCCTCTCAGACCTAATGAAAGACATACGTTGTATACGTAGCTAATAAATATAATTAAAATTTTTCACACTGTACCTGTTTCTAACAACATTTAATTAATTTTTTTTTAATGTCTTTCATTAGGTCTGAGGAGACACGTTAAAGGTACATTTTAAGCCTTGGTAGAGTAAAAAAGACGGTCCGAATCATTCACAAAGCCGTGGCAAGTGACTAAAAACACTTATTTATATAGTGAAATGTCATGAATTTCGGCCAGTGATTTTGTATGGTATATATATGATATTTTTTAGCAGTAATAGTGTTTATTGTAAATATTTTCAGTAGATATTTTTTGTTTTTTTATTTACGAAAGAACAAAATTTTATCAGACGAATATTTTTTTGTTTTTCTGCAGGATTTAACCCAGGCTGGACCCCTTAAGGCAGTTACAGCTGGTTTGCTTCACAGCTATACAATCAGACTACGACTGATTCCTTGCTTCCTTATCGTGATACCAATAAAAAAAAAACCTGGCATTTGCACGCTTCGACTACCACACACCTTCTTGATACAAGTGTACGCATCATACGTCAAAAATAAAAGCCTTGTCATGCAAGTACATACCTCCTCAGTCTGCCGCATACATGGAAGGGCGGCGCATTTATGTCCATAAAAGCTCAGTACCGCATATAACACAGCCGAGCGCAGAAAAAACAACACACGCCGAGAGAGAAAAACGCATAGTGTATCGGCGGCTCGCCGCAGAAAAGCCAAAGACCGAATTATTTACAAGAAAGATTCCCGGTAGCCTTTTCGCGGCGAATCTTCGTCTCTCTATTCTCGTCGTCGGCGGCAGCATCAGCCGGGCGTATCTACTTATCGGTACACCGCAACCCTCGTCCCTCGGGCCGATGCAGACTATACCGGCGCGCAGTAGCACATCACAAAAGATTTGGAGAAGTTGCGGCTGAACAAACAGTGCGCGCACGTTCCTGCCTGGATTCCGCCTCGCACCCTCGCCTCTCCCGATGCTCTATTCTGCGACGCTCCCTCTCTCTCTCTCCCTCTCTCTCTCTCTCTCTCTCTCTCTCTCTCTCTCTCTCTCTCTCTCGCTTTGTTTATCTCGGTTTTAATACATCGCTGCGCACACCTCTACTCGGATCATCCCGGGCGCGTATAATTAGGTCGTTCGGTGCTTAAGACGTGTGCTTCGCCGGGGGACTCGGCTCTAGCTATCAGATCAAAGTGTAATGAGTCTTGTACCATGAGTGTGTTGGAATTTAATTTGGAAAACTGCGAAGAGACACTAAAATTCCTCCGTAAATGCGATATCGATCACTCGAACCTTTCTACTGTAAAAAAAAATATAATAAAACAAAAGCATTTATCTAAATATACGGACAAAAGCACATACGCGGCTGCAGGAGAAAAGCGCGCGAAAGCCGCAGATAATTTTTAGCGAGATTTCGGCGAATGCTCGTGTGTATATACGTATATACTATATGGAGCAGCTTCCAGCACTCGAAAGCACTCCAAGTTCGACGCCGCGCATGTATATGGAAACGAGGCTGTTGTTATTTTACGGAACGGCTCTGCGGCGGCGGTGGCAGTCGACCGAGTGCGAGGGCAAATCGAGAGGGGCACTGCACACGTATGTTAAACCGATTTACACGAGCGATATGTATGCACGCGCTCTATAGCTGCGATGGCTGCTTCCTCTTGTCTCTCTTTTCGTCGCTTATGTTCTTTCGTTATCTAGTTTTGCACTAGCTGTCTTTGTTTGTTTCGGTGAAAGAGTGCGGCGGGGAATTGTTGAAAAAGCTCGGGATTTCGGGGAGCTTGTTGAGTAAGCGGATTTGAAAAAGAAGGCTTTTGGAGCGCGAAATATAATGATTCAAAGTAAATCTTGAGTAAAGATATGCATTTTCTTATCGATACTCGCAAGCTCGCAATCTGAAAAAATTCTGTAATCAGGAAAAGATGTTAAAGAAATTCTTATCGATATCGAGAAACAATATACGCATCACACGGCCATAAATAGCTGTTGCATATGAACAAACATAGTGTCTTATTCTACGCACTATACTCGACCGAATTACAAATTCACACGCACCGATACAATCGACGCACAGTTCATTTCATATTATGTATACCTTGGAGATTCTTTCGTCGTGACGAAAGACAAGGCCGAGAGCGACCTTAACAATGGACATTTCAAAAATTCCTCCTTTCCCATCGACTTTTCTTCCCTTTCCCATGAGATATACATACACACCCAGAGTCGCGAGCTGCGCACGAAGGGAAGACGAGAGGAGAGCTGCTGCATACTAAACATACAACATATGTGTGGTTGAAGAACTTCCACGAACCACGTCGCGGCGGTAGGTTACGTCTTGTCTTACGCTTCATTCCCGTATGATGTTTCATGTCTTCTTACGTGAAACTTAATATTATTTTCCGTCTCTCTCACTCTCGTCTAAGTCTATATAGCTGGTAACTTCACGGAAAGTTTCCTCGCTGGGAAACTTGGGCTTTATCCGCCGCCGTCGAATTTCGTCTCTTCAGGTTCTTCCTGTTGCACTTGCAAAGTTTTTGTTTCGACGACGATCGATCACCTTCGTACAATCCATTCATATACTCCATGTGTACTCGCTTGCAAACACTCCGAAAAAGTGTCGATCACATCCCCTGCATAACAAACCGCCCAAAAACTCCCAGTCACACGCACACGCACAGACCACTCGAAATTCCATTTCACATTGTTGCTGCTATACCTTCTCCGAAATTTGGCGAAAAACTCGGTGCTAGGCGATTCGACCCCGTTAAAACACCTGCGCGAGAAACGAGAGACTGAGAGAGATGCACGCGGTGTTCGTCCATTGAGCTTCGACTAGATGTTGTCTTAGGCGCGAGCGTAAACAGACTCGAGCTGGGAATCGCGCGACGGCGAATCTCGCACTTTCGAAAACCGGACGTCGCGGCTTCTTCTTCGTCTTTTGCTTCTTCAATGCTCCTTCCTTTTTTTTCCTCTTTTTTCCTGTCTCTCTTGTTCTTTTTGCGGCCGAAAAGTGCGTCAAGAAATGTCAGACCCGAATGCGATGAGTAAACATTCCTTTGTCGCGGTTTGTTCCTATGGATATATTGGGATGGATTTTTGGACTGAATTTCAAGGGGGGGGGTGTGCGCAAAATCGTGGTAATCTCGGTGACGAAGGGAAATCTGGAGGCTCTGGTGTTGAGTTAAGGGTTTAAGTGGAAAATCGGATTTCGAGCTTTTAGCACAATTAAAAATTTTTTCATTTAATACCGATTTGATTCATGAATCGTTTTTCACGATTTCACACTCAGCCTCTAATGTATAGCGCGTATGTAAGACGTCAAAGCGATCTCCTTCGGAATACCAGAAATTCTTAGTATAAACCGAAGACGGATGATTTATCTACGCACTTATCTCGCGCAGCCTTTCCATTACATATAACTCGCTCTAATGCCTCTCTCGATTTTTCGCGAATCGTAAATTCCGGCGAACGTCGCATCAAACGTACGCCAAATATATATAATAATAGCGATTCCAGGGTACAGCTCATAATATACGCGCACAGCATTATGTATACGAAGAAGAAGAGGTGGTGGTGGAAGAAGGCGCCACAAGGCTGTAGATAGTACAGAGCCGGAATTTATAATATAAATTTGGCCCGTCTCGCTAAGCTGCAACAACAGAGTGCGCGTATGAATTAAGAGGGAACGCTTGCGTAAACAGCTAGAATTAGGCGCGAGCGTACGTGCGCCATTCGTCTCTTTTGAGCGCGAGCGCGAGGCAAGCGATAGGGCGACGAAAGTTACGACTTTCGCGCGAGCGCCTGAAGATCGTTCCGGAGCTTTTTTCATCGCTTTTTCAGATATATGTCCGACGATGCGCGAGCCCGCGTAGATCGAGGCTTATATCGGTGACCGTAAATTAAGAGGTTATTTGGAAAAAAGGTATAGCGGTGGCGACGAGGATAATGTGTGAAGTTCAATGGAGGCTTAGTTCGAGATTGCAGGGCTTTTGTATTTTAGTATGAGCGTAATTTAGAAATAGAAAGATTCAAAAAAATTGTCAATTTACTTCGTTTGCGCACAGTTGTATATAGTGATTGGTGGCTCATTATTTGAACATATCGATTTTTGAAAATCGTGATCCTGAAATATTCAGCTTAAAAACTTAGCGTATAAGTGTTTTAAACGCCAATACTTTACATTTCGTGCCATTATTTCCTTTTATAACATTGAAATCGATGAGCTTCACTACACTATTGCTTATAGCATATTGCCTAGAACATACCAATGCATAAGTGCATTTGGGAGTTGAAAAGTTTCACGGGCAAACGTGGTAGTGCTCTATGCTCTATCTACATTATTACCTTGATTCGCGTACGATGTTTATTATAGCCGGAGAGTTATTAAGTTATCAGAAAGTTAGAATTTTACAACTTTACATGTACCTTCCTTCCTGAACAAGGTTTCTTGAAAGGTGTTAATTAGGGATTCATAAGAAGTTAAAAGGTTTTTCAAACTGTTATAAATTCACTCCTTTTGTTATTACAATAACATTAAATGAGTTTGAGAGTTTCAAAACTATGAATATATAAATAATGATATAAATAAAATTTCTAATTTTAAAACGAATTTATCATACACGAATTTTGGAGTTCTGCGTAAAAAATGATTTAATATTGGTAAAGTTAAAAATGATCTTACTTCAAGTGGAGTTTCACAGACACCACTGCACAATCTTAGAACGCTTTATATTAAATGTAGGGTTTTATAAAATAAGTAATACAGATATTGTATATATTAACATTAGTACAAAAATTTCAGATATCCTCCTCACTGTTTAAAAATACAAATTCAAAAGGAATTAGTGACTGAATTTCCCTGCTTAGGATCGCAGTTAGCGGGTCATCCAAATAAATACGTAAGTATAAAACATTTTTCCATGCATGTAAAATGAATGGAAAATCGAGTTTTTCTTAGAAGCGGGAAAAAAACTACTCCTGAAAAAAATGACTCCCTTGGGAGGAAATAGTACATTGTACAACAAGGGGTGAAAATGGGCTTTTCCAAGCTAGGATGATGTTTGAGCACGAGTAGTAGACGAGGGCGACGTAGGCGAAAGAAAAGTTTATTATTAATTTTGTATATGAAAGTAACGGTCATCTTACTGATTATCCATTTCCTCGCCCCGCTCGCCTTCCTCCGATGTGCCGGCGTATTGTTCAAATGAATATAATAATTCGCGGTGCATGGGGTAGGTGGATTTAGGGGCCTTGGTTTTGGAATTTTTCCTTGCCGTGCTTGCCTTATTTGTGCTTTTGTTTTGTGCTAATTAATTTTAATGTTTAGATATGTATTACCACGTTGCGAAATTGTTTAGGTGCATCAATCTAAAGCTTGTTTATGTATATATGACTCGTATTAATGCCAGCCTGTACAAAATTGTTCCCTTTTTCCCATCACGAGCTGCCGGTCTATTACTATGAATTATATTGTAATGGCAATTCTGGAATATATCTTTTTGAGCATACAAGTGTATCTATAGGATCTAAAAATTTGAAATTAAAAATAAAATCGAGTATCAAGATATTTATACATTATTTGAACTTTTGTTACAGTATAGCAGTTGCATACAAATTTTTTGTTTCATTAATTATTTATAATTATATACTTTGTTTAAATCTAATCATTTATAAGTTTCAATAATATTATATATCTCCAACTGTAATAAGGCATTTTACTTAAAAATGTTTAATTTATAACATAATTTATATCCTGTTTAAAAGTGAACTGCAAACAAATTAGGCGAATTTGCTTAAGTTGTAACTCCAATAAAAAAAGTTATTTCAGAAGAATTGGTCAGATGGTAATGTCGGAAAAATAGATCGTCACTTGAAACATTTAAATAGTAATCGAAAACCAGCAGCAAAACGACGAAAAATGTCTACGACGATCAATGCAGATGTTGAAATAACAGAAGGCCTTTATAGAAGAAGACCAGAAGAATACCTTTATAAGGCAAAAGTTATATTAAATTATGTTTATGTTACTAATGATCATTAATTATCAAAGCGATCAAATCTGCTGACTTTTTTTGAAAAGCAGTGTCAGTAAACGCACCCTCATGACCAATCTTCTAACTCGGGATGTTAACCCACCAGCGGGAAAAATCTGCTGCTTTCAACCCTTGTTGCATAACCTTGTTGCATAATATACTATTTTGTATTCAGCAAACAACAGGCATTATGGAGCCAGAGGAGAAATCGAAAGTTAGGATGTCAACTACGTTAATTTGCCGCTCATCTGCTGAGAACAACAGTGCCCGTTATTTTTTGAGAACGTTAGGATACACTGCAGAGTTGGGAACGAATATTTTCCACGCACTCGATATTATCATTAAATTTCATTTGATTTTTAATGAAACATTTCCTGATGAATTAGAAGATTATTATAACTTTTTGTTGACTATTTTGGACATTGAAGAGGTTTCTGACAACGTTAAAACGTTTATTAGTAAATTATTTAACATGCTATCTGCTGTACCAGAAATTCCATCTAATGTACACGATGTGCAATATGTTGCACAACAACCTCAAGATAAGGATAACGAAGTAGAGGAATCTATTGCTGAATGTGCAGATAACGAAAAAGAAGCAGTGGAAGTAGAAGGAATCGTGGAAATACAGAGTATAAAAATAACATAAAACGAAAAAGAATCAGTTGAAGTAGAACAAAACGTGGAAATGCAGGGTATAGAAGTAACAGAAAAGGAAGAAAATGAAGAAGAGTTAGATGAATCGATTATGAAAGAAACTTAAATAAAAAATGTGTTCTTACTTTATTTTTGTATATGCTGCATTAAACTATATTTTTATGTATAAAAGCAAAATATAATATACTGTTCTTACAAAATCTTACAATTACTCCAATGAATTCTATACAAAAATATTTAGGATTAAAGAGGATGTGGGATTTTCTCCTTTTGTATCTAGTATTTACAAGTTATGATAAAAACGAAGTCTGATTTGAAATTAGCCTTCGGTAGAATGATTCAGTAAACTTAACAGTTAAGCACTACACGCTTCGTTTTTCATTCTGAGCGTTATTTAAAAAGTTCTGTGCAAAATTAGTTCATTATAATCATATTGAGTGTAACTACAATCGCTTAAACATCCATTGTACTAAACTTGTGTACTAAAAGTCCGATCAACTTTTACTTTCGGTAGAACATTTCATTAAAGTCAACACTATTTTATCTCCTACATCCTTTTCAATCTAAAAATTTAGTTATTTATACAAAATATCTGCGGAACATAGTTAAAACTAAAATGTGCGCAGAAATTCAAAATTAACCGTTTTTTATTAAAATACTACATTGTTGATTACAATAGACACTAATTTTTAAAAAATTGACTAGTTGTAAATCAATCCATTTTCCCTTCGAAATATTTTGTAAATATTCCAAAAATACTTAAATAGAAATTTTCATACGTACTAGGGTCTAGGAACAAAGAGACGAGAGGCGACGGTAGCAGGCGATAGTAATCGTGTTGAGATATATACTTATAAAGAGAGAATATGAGAAAAGAAAAGATCAAACTTACTATCATGACCTGGCCATTGTCAACCTTAAATGCCCAAAAGACTATCCACAACCGATATTCACATGTGCGCACCAAAAACTATACGAGTGCAGTACCTAGAACTCATCAACAGCGACCTTGAACAATATCCACGAACTATTCATATCTACGCACCAAAAACTATGGAGGGTATTACCTGGACTTTATCGGCGACTTTAAACACGTAGACACGGGCTATAACGTGTTTCAAGCACCGTATTTAACTCTGTCAAATTCCAGCCTACGATTTTTCGTCATTGAACTTATACGTTAGTAATTTATCTGCAATCTGATGTGGACCGTTTGCGCACGAGCAAATCAAGTGCTTTGGAAAGGTCACACAAGTACAAAATCACACTTTTCACCCTTTGAAATAGTCGCACGAAATTTTAAAGTACAAAAATAGCAGTCTGTACTTTGAAAAAGATTAAAATCAATAATTTGATCTTTGGCAAAAGTACAAAATCTCTCTTTTAGAAAGTTTAAAGTACAAAATTACCAATCTAACCTTTTCGTTGAGTACAAATGGCGTTATTTAGACTTTTTGACGTCGATTTTTGTACTTTTCGGTTTAGCGTGTAGGTAGCCCACCGCTATATATAAATTCTAAGTGCAGATTCTCGTGCAAGAAATAATGCGCCTATGCTCCACCTAGCGCCGTTAGCCAGCGACTAGAGAGCTCGAAAGTTTAAGCGAGGTGCTTATCCAGCGGCGCTAAAGTCGCGAATCTTTTGGCTCATTTGAATAAGAGCCCGACACGATTTTGATATACGATTCTCGCAGCACACCATATAACCCGCAGATATATGTATACGCTCACAGTCAGTTGTCTCGTCCTCTCGAGCAATACCCTGAGCTAATCCAAATAAATATTTACCCGCAGATGCCCGGCGTATAAAGAGTTGAGAAATTTATGTACAAGGCTGCACCACAGACTCCAATAAAAAAAGACCTATTCGAAAAAAAGCAAGATTGAGCTCAATCGCTGCGCAGACAACGCGTGAAATCCATCAAAAAGAGAAGTCCTGCGAGCATTGAGCGCATCGAGGGCGAGAGGAGGAAAAAAATTCGCTTCTGGTGGTCCGCGCGGTCGTCGAACCTCCGGGGCGCTCGTTGGCGCCCGAGCATTTTTTCTCAATCCAGCTCGAAATCCCTCCGGCGCGCGACGCAAGAAATTACATTATCGAAATAAGAGCATCTGTATATAAATTGTGCGCACTTTATATCATAGAGATCTCGGCGTTGTACTCGATGGCACGGCCGAACAATGCGCGAGACTGCGGTGAAGCCTCTTTATTGACCGAGGAAAGTGGGTCCCGCGCGTTCTTCTTTTGTACCTGTCACACGCGAGTTATCCACGCTTCGCGCCAGAGGGTTTCTCTTGATGCACTGTGGGCCATTTCACGATTTGATGTAGAGGCTGATGGTGTTCTCTGGGTTTGTTTGCCGTGGATGTGAGAGGACTAAATAAGGAGATACAGCCACTGTGAGCAGCGCAGTGTGGATTGATCGCTTGGCTGAGCTTGGATTTCTCTTTAAATCTCTTTATCACTTGGTAAATACGTTCTTTGTATAGGAGGACACACACACATGGAAGCTTTGGTATACGAGTGTATTCGGCGTGTATACTCTGATTTATCAAATTTATTATATAAAACGATTATGGACCGCAACTCTTTTTTTTTAAATCAAAGAATATAAGTCATATATTAAATTATGAGACGCACCGAAATTTTCCCAAGTAGCTCTCTCCCGCATGCACCTCGACGCCTCCTCTTCATATCAATCACCTGTTCGAAAAAAAGCATCACCTCTTCTTCCTCATCCAGAAGCCCACACCTATCTTAAAAATAAAAATTCATGACTGCATTAGAAGCGCGCCCATTGCAGGCTGCAACAAAAACGAAGAAAATATTATTCCATCAACCGGTAAGAGTAACATAGCGCGCGTATTTTTCCAAGACGCGATACACAAACACGGGCGTGCGCTCACTGGGCCAGCACCTTATACGCACATAATAATACACTGGCAGCGCAGGCGAAAGAAATCTCCGATTCGAGCCCTCCTTTGTCGAGTTTTTCCCGAGCGTTGCGCGTATAACGGCCTCGTATATAGCACACAAAGCGGCTGCACTTGCCAGTCGACGGACTATGTGTTCCGCGTAGGTGTGTATACCTGCTGCTGCTGCTGTGGATGTAGATAAAGAGGAGAGATTGTGGACTATGCCACCGTGAAATTCGGATATGCTATGCGGTGGGTGGAAGGATAATCGCGTGTGCGCGCGGTTTTTTTCTTCTCCACGAGCGTGAATCGGCTGCGGGTTGGGTGTAACTGTATTGTGTACGGTTTTGTATGCTGTTAAAGAGGATTTTAATTTTTATATAGCATGATGGGCTTTAAATCTATCGTTTGAATCTCACATAAAATATTGTCGAGCAAGATTCATATCTTCAATCAAACGAAACTGATGTAGTAATTTTACAGTACATATATAGAGATGCTCCAATATTCCCATCCGATGACCCCTGCACCAATTAACTCGCCAACCGCGCATCCCTTAATGAAGACGCAGGCCATCAGTACCACCCCATCATCATCATCATCAGTATGTGTGCAATAAGGCCTCCAGTACACACACCTCGAGCCTCTCCTGCGCGAAGCTGCAGGGGGTTACAGGTGCGCCCTCCAGGTATATTATTTCTGTCAACCGAGCCTCGTCGCGCTGTTTATCTACATACATATTTGACGAACTAAACGTCGTCGACGTCGGCGGTGGCTGCGCTGCAGCTACGGAGTTTCGAGATTTCGAGCTCTTCTATATATCCCGCGCCGGCGGCTGCAAGAGTGTGTTTCCCGAAGAAGCAATCTCCGTAGCATGGAATAACATTTAGGCCTTTCGGTCCATTTTCACAGCGACGACGCCAGCCTCGACTCTCTCACTCTGCGGCTCTGTGTGTACATGGTAAAACGCACCTCTCTTGGGCTCTGCGTCTGTGTGTGTGCGGGGGGATATGAGTAAAGCGGTAGCATTTTAAAGCCGAGACTCGGAGAAAGGAGTAAGGGTTGCTTTTTTAATCCTCGTATTACACTTTTCTCTAAGCGATCTCGCTCGCCTACATCGACCGCCCACGCGGTGTAAAATTTGTCGATCTCGTGCCCTAAGAGTTATTAGCTAAACTAGGCGCACGAAATCGCAAAAAAAAATCATCCCACACAGCGGTATCGCGCGACGGAGAGATAACAGATTTGACGGGCAGAATAAACGTCATGAAAAAAAATCTGCCTACTCCGTCGGAACGTCATAAATTCAGGAAAAATAATTAGCCGCTGTTATTTTTGCGCTCGCGCGGCTGAGAGAGAATTATGGAAACCAGGCGAAATTTTGGTAAATAAAAGCGAGCTAGACGCCTCGCTCGCATATTGCCACGGCGCGTATACGCATCGTCGGTTATACTCTGGGCTCGCCAGAGAGAGAGAGAGAGAGAGAGAGAGAGAGTGTGAAAAATAATTTCCTGCCGTCGATACATGTGCCTCGTGGATACGGGGATGAGTTAACAAAATATTATTCGAGGGATTTCAGGGATGGGGGCGGCTGCCGCGCGCGGCTCTCTTCCGTCATATATGCCGCTCGATATGCATTGCGCCCAAGTTCTCTCTCTCTCTCTCTTTCTCTCTCTCTCTCTCTCTCTCTCTCTCTCTCTCTCTCTCTCTCGCTCGCTCCTGCAATATACTAGTCGGCGCTGTTGCTCTTTTCCCCGCGCTTTTTGACTCTATAATAAGTTATACGTAATTCTGTGAGGATTTTCCGTGCGAGGGTTTTTCGACGGAAGCGCGAAGATGTTTTCCTTTTTGCGTAATCGAATTTTCAGAACACTTTTAATTTTCCCAGTATAACGCGAGCTCGATAAAAAATTCAACGGCTCACACGAGCTCGTCACTCGGCACCATCAGAACCACCGACAAGTAAAAGGACGACGTACCGGGCGTTAGTCAGAGCGATATAACGCATACAGAGAAAGCGAATATCAAAAGCTATATATAGCGGTGTGACTCGTGGGTCGATATGTGCGGCCGCACAATGGAGGGTGTGGCATTCGAGGACCCGGGACCCGCTTCCTCCTTCCTTACCATTGGCTGCTGCCAGGTGTCTAACATGGCGGACGTCTCCTTCTCTCCCACTTCCTGCGCGCACACTTCCTCGCTGTACTTCCCCTACTCCTCTCTCTATACCTATGCGCTCACCTTTATTCCATCTCTCCTTATATTCCTTTTTCGCGCTCTGCTCCCGTGTACTCAGCTATATATCTGTAGTTTTCTTTACCATCCAACTTTTTTTACTATTGGGTTTGTTGGCCGGCTGTACCGTCGGTCTTTCTGGGGGTAGCCCCGACGCTTTTGTCTTTTTCCTTTCTTTCGCCTCGGTGACGTATGCTGTACGTGTTTGAAGAATCGAATATGTCGACGGTTTAATAACGAAGGAGCTGATGGAAATTACGCGTGTCTAATTTTTAAATTCAAACTTGTATTTCTCAGAAATTTCTTAGCTTGGATACCTATACGATTATAATAGCCCTTGTATTGATCACCAGAAAGCTTCAAGGCTCAGTTGTTGTCGCGTGTACCTTCGTTGCGGTACATGTAGATTTACGTGCCCGAAATTTAGCGCAATTATAGTGAAATCGCAATGAGGTAAATCGGTATTGCATTTTACGAGGAGCTGACGAAATTTTTGGAAACAGAGAGAAACTTTAACATGCAAGCGATGGAAAACGTAGTGTCGACCATTGAGACGTCTAATTGTGAGACAAAGAAAGAAATTAGGTATCAAGGATTTCCATTTTTGTCGGTCAGGAGCATAGTGAATTTCGATAGAAGGGAACGAGAATGTTTGATCGAAAACAAAATTAGCAACGCCGAGAAATCTACAATTATATTTGAAGCCTACCGAAAGCTTGATTTCAAAATAGAGAAAGTAGAAGATGATGATCACAACACCAGTTTCTTGTCTAATACAGCTTACCCAAAGATGGAATCGGAGGACGAAGAACAATCTTCCAGTACTTATCCGAGGGAAGAAAGTGACATGAAAAGTAAAGACGATAGCCTCAGCAGCAGTTTTTCATCCGATACCTCTGACACAAATTCGTATTACAATATTGTTAGTGAACAGTCTAAACTCGAGAACGGCGTCAACAACGACGTCAGTGTATCTCTGAACGATAATCCAGACCACGATTCGCATGCTGACGGTGATGTTTACGGCAGTATAAACCAACCCACATCTAATTACTTCGAGATCAAAAGTCAAGAATATCAAAGGAGCGTCATATGCGTACCAGAAATCAAATGCGATTCTGGTACGAGTCTTAGGGCATATTTGGACCACATCTTTAGGAACGGGCCTGCAAAAAACTGCATAAACCAGAAGAGTCATAGTACAATAAACTACATTATCGGCGACGCTGTCATAAACTGCTATAATAACAGCAACTCAGTAGGGGCCAACGATGCCGCAAGCAGCGTAGATGAAATCACGAAGTCGATAATACCTTCCACAGAGGATTCGATAATTCAGAAAATTAGAGAATGGGCGATTTCGCACAATATCTCGAAAGAACAGGTGGATGATTTGCTGCAGATTCTTCGGCAGAAAATCTTGCCGAATGCGCCAGTGTCCGGAGAAGCTTTGATGGATAGCGGTCTTTCATCTGCAGTAGCTATTGCGTGTCCAGAAGAACTAATCACGCTCAAAGCGTGCGAGCTGTTGATGAATAAAGAGTCTATATTTTTTGACAGAGGTATGATGGATTGAACAATTTTTAAATCCGTCACACGTTTGCGTATTTAAAATGAAAACATGTCAGTGTCTTATAGTATCGTTTGTACCTTATACAGGCTACAAGAGTTTATTCAAAGAATACGACGATGCCGAGAAAATTGATAAGATGATGAAGAGAGGACATAGTATTATGAATTGTCCTATGAATTACATCCAGTTCACAACGAAGCATCGCATCAAACTACCCATCGAAAGCGTGAAAATATTTGAACTCTTCGACAAGAAAGTAAAAACGGACCCTGAATTTTACAATGACTTCGTAAGTTCGAAGACTTGTGTATTTTTTAAAAGATCATTCACATTGTAATTTCGTTAAGGTTCATTTTTGCCGCATACATTACGCATTTCAGATGGCATTAATCGTATCGCAATTGTCGGAGTTTTACACACTGCAAGAGGCTCTTCTTCCTATAATGAAATTGATATTGTCGGAAAAGGTCATGGCATTGTTTCTTTTGAGAAGGAGAACGGTTTATTTAAGCAAAATGGCATTTTTTAAGACTGCCTTCTCGGATTGTCTATACAGTAAGTTTGCGCTACTCGTGTGCATTTTTAATGTACCTAATAGATGATAAATCCATAGAATTGATTGTAATTCTTACAGAGGTGATAAACGAGTACGGATGTTTTTGGTTAGAGGACATAACAGAAACCGATTACTTCAACACGATTCTTATGATTCTTCACAAAGCAGATTCGAATAAATAATAGTGAGTCGCAAGAAACTCGTACAAATTATCACTAGTACAGCTATTCTATAAATTCGTAAAATGAGTGAGTATTATGTGTGTACATCACAATAATGTACAATTAACTTTTACCAAATGTAAATTTATTTTACATTGATAACAAATTATGCATATTGTAAGTTTGTGTCTCGCGTGATCAATCAGTGTTTATAATATGCTGGCCGGTTTCGTATGAATTGTATGCTTGTGTATTTATTGAAAACGATGTGTTTTTTATCCAAAATATACGACAATAACGTTTCATGATTTTTTTATTAAAAATTCGACACTGTTTCTACTGAAATAATAGAGCGCATTTGGTACTGTTAGACGTGTGTGTATGTGTGTGCTGTATGTATAGGAATTGTTTCAGAAGTACATAAGCAAATTTAATTGTATACAACGAAAATAAATGTTTTATACCGCGTTTATCAGGGATAAATATAAATGTCTTTCCTTTTTACAGTGTCTCACGAGCACATCAATCAAATCACCTAAAAAAGTATCCAAACCCAAAACTCATTCACGATAACGAAGACAAATCCTCACCAATTCCAGCCGTCAAACCACAATCTCCTCGACTCACACCCCATGACGCAATACATAACTTAAGAAGATCGTCCCCGAAATTTTCGGAAGCCCATGCAGAAGGGCCGTAAAGTCTAGATCGTGACTTTTTCTCCCTCATCTCGTCGTCGCTCGCGCGCGTGATTACGACGTCCCGACGGCTACGTACACGTGTTGAAAGTATTTTAAATCCGACGGCTTAGATGACGCCGAGCCGAAGATTGATGAGCCGGAGCCGCCCGCGCGACGACGATCTCTCCTCGCTGGATTATAAGCGTCGGGAAGTAATTACGCGGCTGTAAATATCACGCAAAACACGCACTGCGAGCAGTTTTCTGAATCGATGATCGAGTGCCTGCTTATTTGTCGAGGGTTTATGCGGTGGTTCAACTAATTTTTCGGATTATATCAATTATACTTTTTATGCTGATGTAGGCGCATGATTAATTGGCTTCTGGGCTGGATTTCCCCACGAAGATGTATGTGCAGTTGGCGATTGGAATGACGACGACAGTCTGGTTGAGAGAAAACAACCTGTGCTCTCGGACACAATCGTACATCGCTATGTAAATAACATTGACTTGTTCACACGCACTGTTATTTTTTTAACGATTAAAGAAAGCGATAATGTTTTCTCCTAGCAAACTTGCGATGATATGAACTGATGGCTTTAAACGAGGGAGTTTGAAATAATCTCGTAATTGGAAAAAAATCATCGTAATTTAAAAGTGCATAGTATGTGAGCGCAGATTATTAATAGAATTTCCAGATTTTTTTCCGTTCGGTTGCAGTCGAGCTGGGATGCGATAATTAGTCGACATACATGCATGCGGTCGGAGGGAGGGGCAAATTGACGTTGCTCATGTGCCAAAAGGACGTGAAAAAATCGTCGCGCTTCGAAAAAACAGCGCGAATTGCCGGCGGAGAGTCGATACATTTCCCATACGACTATTTCAGTATTTCCTGTCGTTTGCGTTCGACCTTTGATTAACGACTCTCCGAAACTCGTTCCAATAAACGAAAAATACTCAATCATTTATCCCTTATTTTAACTCGATTATATTAGTTAACGCTCGTTATTTAGTAAACATCGTCGCATAAATATTTATATCAATGCGACATGCGTACAGCGTTCGGTGAATATAATTATAGAGCTTATAATTATTATTTGAAAAATCACGATCTTCACAGCAATCGAATCGGCGTCAAGCCGCAGAGAAGCGCATCGTCCTCTTCGCCGTCGCGCGACAGCGTGGATGAAGAAACTAGGACCGCTGAGGTTATTCCTGGTTGAACAAACACTGGAATGGGTCGCGTGCGAGGCTCCCGGCACATATTTATAGATTTTATCTCTCTTTTAACTTCGGCCGCGACTATCCGATCACGACAGATGACTTTTCTGCCAGTCGCGCAAGCCTCACTCACTCGATGCGGTGAAAAATATATAATATCATAAAAAAATTCTCTTCGGGGAAAAAGGGGTCCAAGGTGTAATGGAAGCGCCTTTTGAAGTTTGAAGCTCCGGAATGGATAACCGCTGAAAATAACGGCGAGTTATTTCGGAAAACAAAACAGCTCGCGACGGAACGATATATAACGCGTTGGATTTTGACACCGGGGTGTAAAGATGTCCTTTGACGCCTCGCCATCTTACATTCCAGAGCTCTATATATTCTATCGTCGTACATCACGCTCATTTTCTCTTCTCACCATCATCGCTCGCAGCATCAGCCCCCGTTAGCCGAGTTGCGAACTGCTGTCTGTGTTGTTTTATTAGCTCTGCAGCAGTTTAGGGTGTGCTATATACTACATACTATACGCCGGCGTATATAGTACATATATCGCAGTGGGAAACGCGCTGTTGTTTCATATCCCCCCTCGGCGACCCCCGAACCGCCATTTCTCAGTCTGCATACGCGTATACGCGTGAGTCTCTATATACCAGTTTCTTACGTCGTGTTTTTCTGTTTGTAATTCTGGGCTGTTAAATAAATGGAGCCTCTGTGCGCTCGTGGCTTAATGATTAAATCAAAAGGAGCAGCGCGAGCGAGTAAGCGGACTCAAGGGACTGTGAGATTCAAAGCGTGTGCGTGTGTGTTTTGTCTGGTGACCGGCGGAGTGTTTTATTTTCTTGAGGCTCGTCCGATCGAGCGTCCTCGTGTTGTTCAGAGGGTTATCACTACGAGATTGCGTATACATTTTACAATTTTTCACCATTTCGTAAATTTGAAATGTCAAATAGCCGATCGACGATCCCTATACAGTATAGCAGACGAGCTATATAGAGTAGGAGTATAGGTATACGTGTAAAGGAAGGACGAGCACTGCAAACGTAGATAGCCGCGCGATTAAGCTGCAACAATAGGAGAGGCGCAGCGCACGGTATGGCGAAGCTCTGCAGTTGACTATATAGCTCCGCGCGAGGGGGTTGACAATGTCACATTCGCTCGGCTGTTATTCCAGCACGAGTTGGCTCTTTGGCGCCGCTTGGTCCTCCCGACAGTTTCACTCCGTCGCTGCTGCAACTTCCCCTTTATCTCTCTCTTCCGCTCGTGACGTGTTCCGCTCGTCTTTATCTCTCTCTCTCTCTCTCTCTCTCTCGCTCTCACTCGCACTTTGGGGGCAAGCCTGGCATATTAGAGGATCCGTGAATTTCGTCGCCCGCGAAAGAAAACATCCCATTCTCTTTCATCTTCAACTTTCCCGGCGCTTTGTCTAATCTTCCGCCTGCCCTCGCTGTGTGTATATTCGATGAAATCGTTATTGCCTCGACAGATTTCTCGGTAGTCGCATGGTTTTTCCCATGTGCTTTTATGGGTGGTTCTGTGGGGTGTTGATCGGTTGGTATAATACAGTGAGAAGAGTCGATGATTTTTGGAGGCTCTTTTTGTGTGGACGTCAATTTCGAAGGCAGGTATCTGCAAGGAAAAATACAATAGTAGATTCAAACAAGCTTTCAGTCGATCATGCTTAAATTAATTTCAAGAAATTCACACAGCAATTACTGCCATAAAATTAAGTTAATCGTCCAAAAAAATCAGAAGTTACAAAATCCAACAAGCCCGAAAAAAATCTCGTCACTCTCGCATCACCGCAACGTCAATCGCGACAAATCACTGCGCTTCACCGAAAAAACCGGCGCATCTCCCTCCTCCCTATATATACTCGCACGCGACGTTTCGGCCCAGCAGCAGCACGACAAATCCGAAAAAAGCGTCTCGCGTAATTCTACCTCCGCAGACACATCGACCGAGGGAAAATCGTCTTCCGGATTGCCGAGCGCATCTCCGCAGCGCTAGCCGAACGAACAGCCTTTCTTTCGTCTTTGTGCCTGAAATACACGGCAACGCGTCCGCGGCATCTGTAATAACAATCGAGCTCGAACCGCTGCTGCCACTGCTGCTGCTAAGGCTGCAGTAGCCGATGCTCGGGTGAGAGAAGGGAAGAAGTCTGCGGTGCAGTATGCACTACATGCCAGGAGGTATGCGCGTGCTGGATATGAAGAAAATTTTGTAAGGGCTGTCGCGATGCCAGAGGGAAGGGAGAGAAGGGCTTTTCCGTTCTTTTTTATAGGAGATGTATGTATGTGCGTTGATCGGTATTACGTATTTATCGAATTTGAAAATATTTTCGCGATTGTAGCGAGTAATTTTTGTTAATTATTTGAGTTATTTGTTTAAACAATAAAACATTACATCACGTTTCGTTGTGTCATACGAAACTCATTCGGTGTTTATGTTTTCAGTGAGTTACAGCAAAATATATATTATTACTTTATTATGACTTCGCTTGTTATTGTTCATTAATACGGGGCAATAAATTAGCGTTTATTATGCGATCTTATCACTGCCACAAATATATATATATATATATATATATATATATATATATATATATATATATCAAGTACCGTGAGGTGTATAGTTTCAAGTCAATACATATCGGGAGCAGATTACACAAAACACTTCCAATGTTTTTCACATCACTTCATTACCCGTATCTTCGCCGCGGACACGCACACTACTCGAGTTTAAAAGAAAAGTCGACAAGTCTTTTTCTTGAGAGCATAATCCTATTTTTTCGGAGCGTAAGATCAATATTTTTTCTACAAACGTTTTACTTTCAGTTTATTTTCGCAACTCGCCGCTCCTACACAATCATCTATTTACCCATTTCTCTTTTCTAAATAAAAATTCAAACTCGCTCGCGCATTTTCAATCAAACAAACTCACGCAGCATCATTAACGTACCCTTTTTTATCATATAGTTTATGATGATTATATAAGCGTGTGAAGAAAAACTATATTTTGTGACGCGCCAAGTATGTAACCGCGTACGAGTTACAAATAACAACAAAATTTACCTAGATAATTGACCTATACTAATCGGGAAGTCGAAATGCAAAACTACGGGTATTATGCACACGCCATAAGCTATGTTTATGATGAACAGTTGTTTTATCTTAGAAATTTGCGTAAACCTGCTCGTGTACGCTTTTCAGGCCACGTCACCATTACATACTTTTTTATTTACATAATTTTTTGTCCATGCTTAATTTTTTCATTATATAAAAAACTTAAAAATGACCTTGTCCCCCCACGAATCCACATCTGATACCACTCAATTTGTCCAGCAGACTCATGCATAAACCTCAAACACTCCGCCTCCCAACTATATCTACACTCATGAGAGCCAGCACCCATCAAGCACTCATAAAAATCCCCGCCTTCTAATCTGTTTACCAAGCGAATATCCCACAGTCGCTGCACATCCGCGGCGCGACTGCACAAAAGAGGTCCGCGCAGGAAAAACACGTATACACCGCATAGCAGCCGAAATCGCCAAATGTCTCGTCGTGAATGAACATCGCAGCGCTGAAATGTAGGGAAGTGTATAGTGTGGTATATATATATATATATATATATATGTGTGTGTGTGTGTGTGTGTATGTATATAGCACATTGTGAATGAAGCGCGTGGCGCGCGCGCTTGCGACGAGCCATTGTTTTGGTTATTTTGGCAAACCTAACATAACAGCGCTTGTTGTTTAACAAAATAAATGATTTTGTCGCGCCTACCACGAGTTCTTCTTTGCTGATGGCTGAGATGCTTTCTTTGAGGAGACTTATTCCTCCCGCTTTCGATGACGGTTTTGTGCGCGGCTTTATTGTACCGCGATTGTCACCTATATATTCTGTCGATTTGAGTGACGGTTCGTTATTTTTCTTTATGGCTCTATTCGATATTCATGACGAAATTCGACGAGTATTATTTACGTTATTGTTGGAGAATGGGCTTTTTTTAAATTTCGCCCAACGAAATTATTATTCGTTCAAATACGCTGTGTTCTGCGCAATAAACGACGATTGTTTTTTCCGTTTCTATTTTTAGGAAAATAATACCGTCAGCAACAAAATCATCACGAAGCTCGTCGCACCGCAGTGTCATGAAAAGCCAATTATATAAAATAGCCATTAAGTACACGTAGGCGCACACCGACTCTTTCACCGAACAGCAGCCGAATATTTTCGAAATATACACAGAAAAAAAATTGCTAGTAGAAATTACTATTTGAGATAGTCATTTTTACAGATTTTCACAATAAATTGGTAACATACGTTTATGATATTAGATTTTACTATTCAAAGATAATTTTTGTTGTGGTAATTTTTGATGAAATCGAATTTTTAAAAATTTAAGTTCAATTTCACTTATTTCTATATTTTAAACCTATCAGATACTTCGCGCTGTTATTACTATATTATTTATTATTTTTAATGATTATTATTATGCTATTTTGAAGAAAGAAAGAGATTAAATTGAACTGGAGCGCCGGCGTGAAAGTCAAGTGCGTTGACCACTTACCTTCATAGATCTGTTACGTGCAAAATTCAGATCTATCTGATGTATTAATTGATGTACGAACTAAAGTTAATAAAAAAAATCTCTGCCAATTCATTGACACGTAGCTTCCTCCAACTAAATTTATAGTTCCAATAGATAAAGTATTATTTAAATATACAATGTTATTAATATTTTTTTAAATATTTTGTAATCTGGAATATTTTGATGAAGGAGCAATTAAAAAATAATACAAAATATTGTGGATCTGAATAAGTTGGAATGCGTTTAAGCAAGCCATCTGCGCAAGGATTGGCAGTACTCATGTACTATATGTCATACTAATGTGTGTGTATATAATATACACATATATATTTATGTATAATTTTGACATAAACTAATAGGGAGGGACTTTAACGACGTGCAACGACACCCCTACAAGAGGAAGAAAAAGTTTAAAGAAAAATCAG
This sequence comes from Trichomalopsis sarcophagae, assembly GCA_024372645.1. Classification (NCBI taxonomy): domain Eukaryota; kingdom Metazoa; phylum Arthropoda; class Insecta; order Hymenoptera; family Pteromalidae; genus Trichomalopsis; species Trichomalopsis sarcophagae. The sequence continues at coordinate 963,497 of QLSS01000033.1, read as the reverse complement.
TTTTTATATTTTAGCTCTTTACTTGAGAACCGCTCGACGATATCGTTTAAAATTTTAGCAGCAAATAGCTTTTTTATGGTTAATCACCAAATAAAATTTTGAAGCATTTGACTGCATTGTTTTAGAGATATAAGGAATCAAAAAATTTTCAACAAAAATTGAAACCTTGATATCTCAAGAACCATAGAGATTTGAAAGCTGCGCAATGAACTTAGCCAAGACACATAAAATATCTACTTTTTCCCAATCTCAAGTGCAATAAAGCCTTTTTACTACCGTAATCGAGGCACAAAAAAACTCATTTTTTCCAGTTTTCGATTTTTCACAGAAAAAATAAGTAGTCAAATCACTCGAAATTATAATGGGATATTATAGTTTGACACGTGACCCGTGATGATTTTTTTCGTGAGGTTATGATGTTTAGTTTCAGAGATATGAATTTAAAAAAAAATCCCCTTTTTCATTTTATCTGCCGAAGAAAGTGGTCGATCCCGAGGACCAAACGGGAAAAAGTAGGTAATTTTATTCAATTTCAAATACATATTAGCTGAATTGTTTGTAACGATGGGATGATTGAAAAAAACGCAAAATAGTGTTTTTCAAAAATCAAAAATTGACCATAAAATAAAAAATAGTTAGAAAAATAAAAAATAAATGTTTTTCCTGAATCCTGAATGCAAAAATATACATGGATGTCAAATTTTATTGATATTCACCGAGTAGTTCCAGAAATATTACGGTATACGTACACACACACACACATATCCATACCGACATTTTCTAAAAACACGTGATTTGAACTTCTAACATACCAAAAAGGATTTTCTAGAAGTTTTGACGAAACTCAAAATTTTACTATTACAAAGCTTCCTCTAGGAGGAAGCAATTAACGAAGATTAATAAATAATAAAGTCAAATCAATCTGAGATAGTAAAAATTAATATCTCTTACAGTGAATTTTACTATAAAAGATAGTAAAAATTACTGGCATCCGAGCCTGCTACCAAATTATCATCCAAGACAGTAATTTTTACTGCGTCAAATTTTTCTCAGTGTATGGCTCTAGCGGGAAAACGTAAATAATCAGCGGTCAGTGCACCGAGTCCCGCGATGATTTCAATATTCCGTTGTTGTTTTTGCGTCGAGCGCACAATTACACTATATTTTTAAAACGTTCGCGTGTTTTTGAACTTTTTCCGAAATGCACGTATGTGTGCAGTGTGTGTATCGCTGCTGGCCCGCTGCACATATAGCATATATATGTATACATCCGAAATCCGTCGGACTGCGAACACGTGCCAAGCTATGCGCGGCTACTTAGCCGGGCGTAGGAAAACAAATTGTTCGAGGCGGGATTTGTTTGTTCTCGGCTGAGCGGAGAGAGAGAGAGAGAGAGAGAGAGAGAGAGAGAGAGAGAGAGAGAG